>CAUYQV010145053.1:0-50929 GCA_963574575.1 Galagoides demidoff | reverse complement strand
CCTTTCCCCACTCATAAAAATTGATTCAAGATGGATAAAGGACTTAAATTTAAGGCATAAAACAATACAAATCTTCAAAGAAAGTATAGGAAAAACACTGGAAGATATTGGCCTGGGGAAAGACTTCATGAAGAAGACTGCTGTGGCAATTGCCACAACAACAACAGAAATAAACAAATGGGACTTAATTAAATTGAAAAGCTTCTGTACAGCTAAGGAGACAACAACCAAAGCAAGAAGTGCTGGTTTTCATTGAGTGTACTCATAGTCTCACAGCTGGGGCTCAGTAAAGACACTTCTATAGATGGTCTACCAAGCTTGAAGTCCCAGAATAAGAGGACAGGAGCCACGGCAGCAAGGGCACTAAATTTTTGGATGAGGAGATCTGCAGAGAGGAATGCAGAACAATGTAACATAAAAAAATTAGATTAAAAGAAGATGTATAGTATCAGCACCGTTTTGATAAAAATAATATATATGGATTCATATGTATATTTTTGCTATCTAAATGATCCCTCTCTATGCCTATAAATATATATAATGAATATATCTAAAGTTATAAATTATATAAGCAATGACAAATATATAAATCTTTGTCATATCTTGAGATAAGAGAAAGAAAACCATTTTTATCTGATAGCCCTAACTTTCAGAAAATACAAATATTTTAAATGATACAACTAGGGGAAAAGATACTACATTTCACTACCTAGTTGTGAAACTTTCATCAAATTCATCGTCTATATGCATTTACATTCTTCTTATTTCTTAAACTCTGTTCTAGTTTGGAAAACTTTCTTTAAAATCTTCAAGCAGTGCCTATATTCACCTATTACTTGGAACGCCATTTTCACCAAGAACTCCACCAAAACAGGAACGCTTGTTGCAACAGCCTAAGTGCAAATTCTGCTATTTTCCCAAGTTTCCAAAACCAGCGTCTCTTATTTAAGCTCTTTGACATTTGGGCGTTTATAAAAGACTCTCCCCTTTCCAACCACTAACATTCTTTGGAACCAGAAAGTAAGTATAGAAAGGAGATTAGAACTATTTTATCCTTAATTTGCAAAAAAGGCCTTTTTTCTTGGAGAGTGGAGGGTATAAATGGCACAATTTACTCTCAGGCATTTTTAGACCATTTAGTCCATTGTCCTGACTCCCATGTGGTTGCAGGGCTGTAACAAAGATACGACAGAGGCAGAAACTGAAAAAGCCAAAACAAAACCTAACCAAGGTAATCTCAAAAATAGAAAAGGAAAGGAAAACAAAAGATTTTCTTCCCCCTTTTAACCAAATTCCCTTGAGAGTGGAATCTTTAATGCTTTCGAAGGTCTTAGGAAGGAAGAAAGGTTATCTTACTGGCATCAGGAATGCTATCCTGGGGATTTTATTACAGGGAGAGTGCAAAGGAAGCCCACACTCTCCATCCAGGGTCACCTCTGTGTGTGATGTTCCTTATAACTGGGCTGAAAGACAAATGTATAGCACCTCTTTACATGTATAGCAGCTTTTTTTTTTTTTGGTTAAGGGCATAAATATAACCAGAATCTTTAAAGAATAATCTTTATACTTACCCAAGTAACAGGAATATTTAGAGGACATTTCACTTACGTTTTTTTTTTCCTGAAAAAATACGCATATTTTGTCCATAAAGAGATATTTATTTGTATTCTTTATGCTCACTTTCATTCTTTTCCAGCACAAGGTCAGACACATATCGTTTCTCATACAAATGAAACGGTCCCTCTTCAAACACACGGGGTATAATTAAAATATAGCAAGATACACGGCAGCAAACTCTAAGACATTCAAACACTGCCTGCCAAGTAACAACTCGAATCAACCTGTGAAAAGACTGACAACTAGACTCTCACAGTGGCTGGCATCCAGAGATTGTGCCAAGATCCATGTGAGAACATAGGCACTCAGAAGCGAAAGAGACTCTGCGCTGTGGAGCTGAAATACCAACTATCTTTCAGGAACTTGGGCAGGAACATTCACTCAAATTTCTGTATGGCTCTTACAGGATGATTTAAGCGCTTGGGGCCTACTGTTAATACTGATTATCGCATAGAGTCGTTAAGGGGATATTGACGAAATATCACAAACGACCCGACAGGCACATGAGATATTTTATTTATAGTTGTAAATACTCTGAAGTTTACTCGTGTGGCTTTCTTAGAATGAAAGGAAACATCGCTAAGTGTGTGATGCTGGGGAAATTCTAAGGAAAAGAATATGGAAGGACTTATTCAGAGGTGAGAAATAAAATCATACTGTACAGACATGAACAGTCTTCACTTGCTCATGCAGTTCCTTCTTTATAGAACAAAGATGGATGAGGGGAAATCAGGAGGCAGTTCAACAGAAAACATTAATTGATGAGAATGACAACAGCAGAAAGAGACAACTGGAAGAATCAGTTAAAGATCAGAGATAGTCTACTGCAAGCAAAACAATCTTAAATGATGCTGCACGGGCCGATATGAGGAAATAAAATGGGAACAGCAGAGAAGCTATTTTTTAAGGGAATTTTACATGGCAAATTATTTCGCACTTTCTGATAGATTTGTTTACTGACAAACTGGTTCTGATATACCCACCAAATTAGGATGCTAGAACTTTCCCTGAATCATACATCTTCTCTCTTCTCTCTCTCATACACACATGCACACATAAGCAAGTCACAATTAATTACCATCTTGTCCTACAAGCTGTTATAGTTGTGGAGTGGCGAATGCTATCTGTAGCAAATAAAAGTGAAGCAGTAAGGTCATAAAAATATATATGAATGCCCCTTTCATAGATCCTCCTTTAAATAAAACTTTTAAAATGTTAGGAAGGTCTTGAGACACAGGTGCCGCACTCCAGTAAGATTAATCCACATCACAAAATCCCAAAACCAGAGATGCTGGGATGAATGTGGAGAAAGGGGAACCCTTCTACACTGCTAGTGGGAATGCAAAGTAATATGTCCCTTTCAGAAAGATGTTTGGAGAACACTTAGAGAACTAAAAATAGACCTGCCATTTGATCCTGCAATTCCTCTACTAGGTATATGTCTAGAAGACCAAAAATCATATTACAACAAAGATACTTGCACCATAGTGTTTATTGCAGCCTAATTCATAATTGCTAAATCATGGAAGAAACCCAAGTGCCCATTGATCCACAAATGGATCAATAAATTGTGGTATATGTATACCATGGAATATTATGCAGCCTTAAAGAAAGGTGGAGACTTTACCTCCTTCATGTTTACATGGATGGAGTGGGAACATATTCTTCTAAGCAAAGTATCTCAAGAATGGAAGAAAAAGTATCCAATGTACTCATCCCTACTATGAAACTAATTCATAGCTTTCATACGAAAACTATAGCCCAATTATAGCCCAAGAATATGGGGACGGGGGAGAGGGAGAGGAGGGGAGGAGGGAGGATGGGTGGAGGTAGGGTGATTGGTGGGACCACACCTATGGTCCATCCTGCAAGGGTACATGTGAATCTTTCTAAATGTAGAATATAAATGTCTTAACACAATAACTAAGAAAATTCCATGAAGGCCATGTTAACCAGTTTGGTGAAAATATTTCAAATTGTATATAAAACCAGCACACTGTATCCCATGACCGCATTAATGTACACAGCTATGATTTAATAAAAAGAAAGTTAGGAAGTTCCTTGAATTACCATAATAATTTCCATTCTTGATCAAGCACATGGTGAAAATATGAAATTGTCCAAAATGTTAATTTTAATTTTCATTGGATTTTAGCGTGCACTTTGTACCCCCAAATCACATTGTCACTTTACTGTTATAAAAGTGGAAACCTTATTAAATACACCCTTTGTGCAATTAATGGAACTGATCTACTAAAGGATTTATTAAGTCAATTCATTGAGAATGGGGACCATCTTATGTGCTTTGAAGCCCTCTTTCTTTCTCATAGGGGGTGAAAACAGTGGCCACTTGACCCAAGCTCGTCTGGTCTAAAGAGTAGGCAGTGGCTTATGAGAAAGGTAATGCAAAAGATTGAGCAAGGAGAGAAACAATGGACCAGGACAGCTATACAGGGTGTCCATAAAGTTAGTGTGCACTTTAAAATATCTAACTGTAATCTCTCAGGAAATGGAATTTGAAATGTGAGAGGAGTATTGAGCAAATGACAGTGTTAGCAGATGTCAAAAAGACGGATAATGAAAGGAGTCCCATTAATAGTGATGCCCTGGAGTTCAGAGAAAGCAATAGCTAAGCCCTACCATACGTCTCTAAGCCCACCTAGCACAGTGCCAGACATTCAGTCAGTAATCCACAGAGATGTGCAGACGTTTTTATTTAGGAAGAGATTATATGGCCACTGGACCATTCTGGCTTCATGGGCATGACTCTGAGGGAAAAAGGAAGCCTCGAAAGAATGAATACTAAAAAGACATGAGGAGTAAATAGGATCTGAATTACAGTGCAAATCCAAAGGTAAAATAAATAGGAAAGAACTTTGGAGATGGAATCTCCAATACTTACAAGATTTAAACAAAGGGAACATGAAAGATCACTTCAAGTGATTGAGATTAAATATCCTAAGACTATTAAATCTTTAATAACATTATAGAAGTTTAGAAGAAAAGCTGGTATGGAGATGATGTGGTTGAGTTTGGTTGTAGATGTTGGAGGCAGAAATGAAATAGAGGATATTTCTCATGAAGAAAAGAAGTATTAGTTAAATGTGGACTCTTCATGATATTTGGTGTTAAAACTATGCACAGAGTATGCTAATGAATTCTATTAATAAGAAAAATATTTTGCATGTCTGAGGCTGATGGATTACTTGAGCTCAGCAGTTGGAAACCAAGCCTGAGCAAGACTAAGACCCAGTCCCTGAAAACAGCTGGGCATTATGGCAGGCACCTATAGTCCCAGCTACTTGGGGATGGGGCGGCTGAGGCAAGAGGATAGCTTGAGCCCAAGAGTATGAGGTTGCTCTGAGCTAAGACACCACAGCACTCTACCAAGGGTGACAAAGTGAGTCTCTGTCTCAAAAAAAAAAAAGTTTGAATTTAGTATGTATAGATAAATAACTTTTCAGATTTTTTTGTATGTTCTCAAGCAGAAAGTCCAGTATTAATTTTTACAGTATAAATTGAAATATTGCTATAAATGCCATCTCATGGCTTTATGTTTTCTTATAAAATGTTAAAAGTATCCTGATCAAATTATGCTCTTATAATGAGCTATCACTCATCTTTACTTATCTAAATGGCATTGTCAATAATTAGCTTTTATAGCTTAGTTGATCAGAAAAGTTAGTTGTGTTTATTTCCTGTAATGAATAGTAGAATTTATTTTGTAACTTGCTGAAATAAATGCATATTTATTTTTAATTAATTTGTTCCATTAGAAATGTTTCCTATGAATATGATTGTGAATCATTCTACAAAATATTTTCCTTCCCCCCACACTCCTAAGGGTTTTGTCATTTGACTGCCATTGGGTAAAGTGTTGATTTTAAGTAACATTATTTGTTGTGATTACCAATGATAATATGATATGCTTAAATTCTCTGATATATTAGAACAGATTATAGTTCTGTAAGGTCCTTGGTCCTTTGGTATCAAACATGTTCATGAAATTAGCTTATTGTCTTCAAATTTGTAAATTCTTCCTGTTTAAAAATTATGGCATAATTTTCCTTGGGCCTTGGTGTCCTCACCTTTATAACAAGGCAGTGAAGCAAGCTGGTTTTTATAGTCCCTTCACATTTACATTGGTTAATTCTTAGCCTTTTGTCTAAGAGACACAGAATGTTTTGTCTAATGCCAAGGTTGCATAATTATTCTAGTCTCCTAGCTCACTGTGTCACATTTGCAGTGTTAATAATATTAAATATCGAGGCAGCTTGAGCAAATGACACAGCACTGTGACCTTCAGAACATGCACAAAAATGTTTTTGTTATGTGTATTTTTATCTGTTATTCTTTCTTTAATCTCTGATTTTGGTCCAAAGTGAGGGAAATGCAGGCAAGATACAGAATAGATAGATAAGAGTAGAGGCAGGAGCATTGCTCTGGCCCAATAATAATGTCCCTATGAAAAGGTCATAGATGGATAACAATTCTGTTTTTTCTTGCATTTTCATCTATTATTGATTGAAGAGCAAATCACTTAATTTTGCTGTCAACTCTTGCCCTATTGAATGATTTATATTGCAGAAAGAATGGCAGGCTCTTGTGGATATTTGGTATATTTGCTATATTTTTCTTTATGCACCATTCTTAAGTAGCTGATTTATACCAGTTGAAATGTCATTATTCACTCTGAGAATAATGCTTCAACTACTGTATAAGGTAATTGGGGGTTACAGCAAGAATCCAACTGAGAAAAAACCAGCTCAACTCTCTCTTTTCGGTTGATATTATGGAGGGCTTTTACATCCATTTGGAAGCTTATTGCACACCAAGCTTTGCTGGTTTTGCTCCCTTCCATTATCCAAGATAATACATTTCCCATTTATTATAAATACATAAAATTGATTCTACCTTTAGGCCAAAAAAGGGCATGTTTCACTTTCTATTTTATAATGACCACTCTTCTGGATTATGGTCTGGGGACAGAATGAGAGAAAATGAGAGAGAAGGAGAGAGAGCTGAGAGCCCATTGGAAGTGTGATTTTGGTGAAGTACACGAGGGAAATTAAAATGAATCAAAAGATTTAAATGGATTATGAATAGGGTGTGATAAAGAGCAAATTAAGACTAGTCTCAGTTTCTGGGTTCAGTGACTGGGTGAATAATGTGCCACCCATTTCTACCAAGACCATCGGAGGGGGAATAAATGGTGGTAGTCTGGGTACAGTGTAAATGGTTTGCGGGGAATCTAAAGGGTTTGTTCATCATTACTGAGTTCTGGGTACCCATAATAAAATCAATGAACATAGGCAGCACATTGTTTGGACCCTGTGTTAGCCAACCACCAAAATAACCCGAACTAAGGATGGGTCCACCAGTCCATGAACCGAGGCCTCTGTCAACAGTCATGGGAGTCATCATGGAAGCAGATCCTCTAACCTTGATCAAGCCTTTGGATAACCGAAGCCCCCATCACTAATGGATTGTGATATTTTCAGAAACTTTGAATCATAACATCTAGTTGAGGAGCTCCTAGGTTCCCAACTTTTAAAACTGCATGAGGGAAAAAAACCTGCACGAGATTATACATTTTTGCAATTTATCATGCAATCCATAACTGATATAGACTCAAAGAGGCATAAACTAGAGATAATCGTGAAAATCTCTGGCCTGAATTTTTCTGCTTTGGATGACTTTAGCTTTGATATTGTACATAGGGAGAAGATTGATAGAGGAGAAAAATCTTAAGTACAGAAATATTTAAGGGCCAGGAATTAGAAAGAGAAGGCCCAGAAAAGACTGAGAAGTACATGCGGAGAATCAAAAAGAGCAATGTCATGTATGCCAAGGGAAAAGAATATTTTGAGAAAGAAGTTGGGGGAAGGTGTTACAGAACTAACAAACGCTGCTAAGAGGTCAAACCAAAGAAAGCCAAATATAGAGACAGTCAGGAGGTCATCTGTATTGAAACAGTTTCAGAGAAAGGTTGAAAATAGAAACAAACAAAAAAAAAAAGTGAGCTGAAAATAGACTTGAGATTGTTCTGAGGGCAAATGCCTGTTACGATCACTACCACAACTTAATACTAAACTTTGGTACAGCAGCAAGTTTTAATTTTGGAAGTGAACTAAAAGTGATCTCATATCTGAAGCGTACCCTTCCTTCACAGAAGAAGTAACATAATCACCTAGAGATAATTGTCCTCAATTAGGTCCTCAGATTTCCAACAGGAAAGAGGCATCAAATATGAGCTGGAGTGAATGGATCAGCAAATATGACAGGATGTGGATTACCACGAACAAACATCAGCCAAAGAGAACTAAGATTCTTGAGAATTTCAAATAGTGACCTGGGCAGATAGAAATAGAAAATGGTTATGTCTAAATGTATAAAATTTAAAATATGGACCTTCAACATGATCAAACATCAAAAGACTTCCAAAGACAAATGGGCAGAATCAAATAGAATAAAACAGAACTCTGCAAAAATAATGAATTAAATTTTAAAAACTTGATTGATAAATTCTTGATCAGGAATATGGATATGTGTAACAAAAGAAGGAGTGAATTGTTGTAAGCTTTTTCAGTAAACTATTTAAAAAAGAGATGAAACTATAGCAGGCGAAAAAAATAAAGAGGTTTAGAAATGATCAAGAGTTCAGCATAGGGATACAACACACACACTCAGACACACACACACACACACACACACATTTTAAAATAAAGGATGAGGGCACATGGGGAGTGAAATGAGACCAGTGAGACAGAATGAAAAGCATACTAATCTATACCTGAAGAAAAATAATATATAACAGAATGAATTTTGTAAATCTCTTGAGACACTTTCATAAATGATACTGAAACAAATCACACCGACATGGGAAAAATAAAATTATATTGCTACTTAAAACTATACTGATGCATTCCACAAAATCTTATTGAGCAGCTACCATCTGCTGGGCACTCCAGGTATTATTCGGCTTCAAGCAATGAAAGGTAGAGTACCTCCTTTCATAAATAACTTATATGTGTGCTTTCCTTTCCTTTTTGTCCTATTTCGGTTACTGGACTAGACATTTGAAAGAAGAAGATTATAATCTTCTTGATAATATTCGTCCTTCCGGTGAGGCTCTCATTTTTGGAGTTCTTCCAGATTAATATTTTTGTAACGTAAATCTGATTATGTTCTCCTGGTTTTCACAGTTTCTACTCTGTTTGGAGGAAAGTGTGCCCTCTACAGCATTACACGTCCAGGGCTCCCTCATCTTATCTTTCCAAACTCCTGACATTCTGTTATAATGTATACATTATATAATGGCTACTATTTTCAGCTTCATGAACCCAATGTTCTCATATCCTATCACCCTTATTTATGTCACTTCCTTTTCCAGGCTTGCACCATGGCATCTAACTTTGTCCCCGCGCAGAAGTTGTTTCTCAGTCTTTTTTAAGGAAACCAATGTGCAGACAACTACAAGCCCACAGGAAAGAAAGAAGCAAGTGTATTCTAGTGGGAGATAGGAAAGAAAGAAGAAAAGGAGGAGAGGAGGTTAATGGCAAATTCTCATCTAACTTGCATAATGTCGGGGTATACAGCGCACTACCTGGGTGAAGGGTTCAACTACAACTTGAACTTTACTTTGGGAGTGGAGGCAATGTAGCCTAAGCATTTGTACCCTCATAAATCTGTGGTTAAAAAAAAAAAAGACTCAGGTTAAGTATTGTCTGTTCTGTGAATTAAGCAGAATTTTCTTCTCTGCTCTCTGTCATAACACTTAAAACATTGATTCATGGTTTTTTTTTATATGTCTATTTCCCTAGCAAAATATAAGCTCTTTATACATGCCTAATATTTAGAGCCATGCATCCATATTCTTAGATTGAATACAAATTTTTAAAAAATAACCCAAACCAAAAAACAATCACAAACTGAGCATATTCATTTACTCTTTTTGAAATTATTCTAAATCACAGAGAGTTTTGATTCCTTTAGTAACATTGCATTAGAGAAAATCATAGACAGAAACATAAAGATCCCAAATGTCGAGAGAGTACCACGAAACAAATGGTTAAAATGAGAGCCTTTGACTTTGGTTTTGCTCATGTAATTTTCTTTAGCCAACAGGATGTTCACAAATAAACCTCAAACAAGGGGCTGAGATTTTCTAGAATGGCAGGTGTTTCTTCTGTCATGGAAGAAAATGTTCTGAACTAGCCCACTAGTGGTTTTTTTATTTGCTTGTTTTTGTCCTTTGGAATTGCAGGTTTATACATAATAATCCCTTGCAGGTAATAGGATTCTGATTAAAAGGCTCTATTGAACTGTGACTTATCTCTCTACTTAGAATTTGCAAGTGCTAATGAACTGACATATTTTTCTCACTTGCATCACAGACATTTACTTTACTTTGCTCCTGCCTGATTTCAAAATAAATAAATAAATAAATAACCCACAAGAGCCTAGATCCCACAACTATCCCAAAGTAGGGTTTATTTACTTAGCCAAAAATGTTCATCTCTGAACAGTCACAGAAATCCCAAGCCAAAGCCAAACCAATAAAGAGTCTAACCCAGAAGTAGACTCTGCCTCTGAGACCAGCACCAGATTTCTGTCTTTTATTGAGCATATTTCTGTGGCTGGGTAGAACTCTCACTGAAACCATCGGAAATCATTCTGTAAAAAATTGGAAAAGTTTTATCTGACTCACAGGTGCAACATAAAGGAAAAGACAGCCCTGAGTGGGGAAAAAAAAAAAAATTGAGGTCACAGCAAGAAAGAAGTCTGCTTAAGTTACTCAAAAATCTCAAATACCGTAAAAAAGTAAATCAAAGAACCATAACAGGATTTCTGGAGATATCTGTGCTTTAGTGAACAGAGTGATAATGAGGCTGTGCTTTAGGGTTCTGAGTGCATCTCTAACTTTGGCTGAGCCCCAAGGCCATGAACTTCACCCCTGCCCCAAATCAGTAGCCATGAAGCATTTGCTGTCAGTTACAATGGGACCTGAGTGAAAGTTTTGATGAAGCGCTGCAAATCCATCACTGCCCACTGAAAAACCAGGTCAAGGCACAGGTCCTGTTGATGGAGCCTGGGAGAGGTTGAGTAAATTCATTTCAGAATAGAATCACAATGTTACAGAGCTGAAGATTTATCAGTTGTCAGTTTTTCCTCACTGTGCTTTGTTAATGCTGTTTTCTTTCATAATTTATAAGCTAAAAGTAGGCAAAGAGTCAATTACAGTGGTGAGTTACTTGGCCTCCTTAACCCAGCTCGGATAAGGCCTGGGGTTTGATTGGTCCACAGAAACGGATTCTTTCTACCATGGAATAGGCATACATTCTTGGAAACTATTCTAGCAACACTGTCATAACTATGTCTAAGGCTATTAGCTGAATGCAAAAGCAGCATATGGAAGAAATACAAGGACATGCTTTTTAGTTTGATTTGTAAAAAAGATGTTAGGTTTTATTATGATTATTGATATTTCACTGTAGGCTTCTCTGTGTCCATAGTAACTAAGTTTCTTAAGGAAAGGAATCCTTCCTATTACGTTTTCGAGACTTCAAAAATGGCTTCGTAATAAGAAATACTTTAATTTTTATTCTTAAAAATAATTTTAGTTAACAAATAATAATTATATCATATATTTATGGCCGTACAATGCGATGTTTTGTATATATTCGAAATGTAGAATAATCACGTCAGGGTAAGTAACGAATTTGTTACCTCACATACTTGCCATTTTTAAGGTGAAAACAAAAATCTACCCTCTTATCAATTTTGAAATATAAAATGCATCAGTATTTATTATAGTCACCATTCTGGAGAAACAATAACTAATGCTTATTCCTCCTGTCTAACTGAAACTTTCTCCCCTTTAACCAACATCCCCCATTTCTCCACTCACCCTCCTCTGTCCGCCTCTCATAACTCTCTTTCTAATTTTTACTTCTATAATTTGAATTCTTTACAGTTCTAAATGAGACCAAGCCTGACATTTCACTTAGCATAATGTTCCCTGGGTTCACCCATGTTGTCACAAATGACAGGATTTCACCCCCTTTTAAGGCTGAATATTATTTCATATTATTCCACATTTTCTTAATCCACTCATCTGCTGATGAACGCTTAGTTTGATTCCATATCTTAGCTATTGTGAATGATGTTGGAATAAACATGGGAGTACACACATCCCCTGGGGATACTAATTTCAGTGTGGATATATATCCAGATATGGAATTGTTGGGTCATATACTAATTCTATTTTTAGTTTTCTAAGGAATCTCTATGGTTTTCTATAATGGCTGTATTAATTGAGAGTACACAGGGTTCTTTCTTTCCATGCCCTTGTCAATATTTGTTATCTTTTGTCTTTTTAAAAATAACCATTCTACAGGTATAAAGTGGTATCTCTATATGTCATGTAGCTTTAATATGTATTTTCTTGATAATTAGTGATTATGAAAATCTCCTCAAACCTGTTTGCCATTTGCATATCTTTTTTTTTTTAAAGCATCTATTTAAGTCTCTTGACTATTTTTGATTAGGTTATTTCTGTTTTTGCTATTGCATTGTAGAAAATATTATTAGGGATATAATAAGAAATATCACATGTAGTATGATATATTTATTTCATATATCAATTAAATAGTCAAACACAAATTCCAAGCATGTTTTACTTTGCTCATTTTATGCATAGCTCTCTAAAATGAACTATTACCTAGGGCAAAATTTATTCATTTTAACACAAGTGGCGATATCACCAAGCATGAAGTAAAACATGATATAACCAAGGTAATGTGACTTTGTAACTTTTAAGTGTTTTAGTTACTCTGTACAAAATCAACAAGTGTAAGAGGGAGACTTAGACAAAATAACTATGTATTCTAGGCATTCATCATTCTACTTAGGAACAAAAGTTTTTAAAAAGATATTGAGTAAAAGAATACTAAGTGAGGGGGTGGGAGCTGGTGAGAGAGAAAAAAAATTATAAACATTTTAAAAGGAGGGAGGATAATAAACTCAAATGGCTTTCTGAGACAGTCCTAGCCCAAGGTGGCACTGGGCTGACAATCACTCAAATCTAGAATAAATGCCAAACCCAGGGATTATACACACATATTTGAGTGGCTAACCTGTATCTTAAGCATTCAATGACCTAAATGACTCCAAGAAAAGTATGTCATCAAAGAGGAAAACAATATTACTGATACAAAACAATTCATCATTAAGTTGTGAGTAATTATGAAACACAAGTATTAAAGTATGATTATAAATTAGAAAATGAATTCTAGAATGAGACAGAAACAAAAATGACTAGCAAAGAATGAAGAAAATTACCATGAAAAGCAAATATTTCAGATAGTTGAAAATGTGTTGATAAAATTGTAAGGGACATTTTTAGGTCTATTAAAACTGTACCAGGAGAATAAACAAAAGGTAAAAAAAAGCACAAATGCGGATTTACCTCATGCTTAATCTGCCATCCTAACTGGCTTGATTTTAGTGGGAAACAACTGATTATAAAAGAACACAGAAGTTAAGACAATTTCATCTAAAAAAAGACAACTTTTAGGCACAGAAGCAGACAATTAACAAAAGCTCGGTGGAATATATAGAATGCATAAGCCAGAAGAAAGGTGATTTCGGTGTATGACACACCTTTTAGGGGTGGGATACAATCATAAAAGGGACTCTACCTAACCAATGCAATCAATGTAACCTGTTCTTTGTCTCCTCAATGAATCCCCAACAATAAAATAAAAAGAATTCTTAGCGCAAAGATAAAAAAAGAAATATAATGAAATAAAAAACCAGTAAATATAGAAAATACACAAAAAGTTTTACTCAGTATAAAAATAAGAAATAAGCAGATTGAAAAATATAATTACCTAGGTAATGAGACTTCATAAACTAATAACTTATATGAAAATAAGTTAATGAAAATACCCAAACAAAATTAAGAACTCATTGCAAACAATTAGAGAGAGTGAGCAGACAGAAGCTAATGTCGGAAGAGGAAAGTGATTTCTCAGTCAAGAAAAAGATAGTGGTAAGATTTTAGTGGTAAAACATATATGATAATATATTACCGAATTATATACTATATATATTATATACCAAATTACCATATTACCAAATAAAAAGAATCGGGAAGGAGAAATATGTAGGAGTAGTTTTACAGTGTCAATTTCTACAGATATCATTAATGAAAAATTTTTGCTCATAGTTTCAGAATATAATTCCATGAGAATATAAGAAAAATTATTTTAAAATGTTGGGAAAAATTTGAAAAGACAGAACTTTCGATTTAAAAATGTTTTAGTGTCTACTAATAGGAAAAAAATAAGATTAAAAAGGAACACATTTTAGAACTACTTTTTCTCTGATCCTTGAGACTAAGCAAGGACTTGGGCAGATTTTAAATCTGTTCTACATTAATTTTCTCATTTCTATTAAAAGAGGTATAGTATGTTGGTCTTCTCACAGGACTTTTGTGTAGACGAGGTTGGGAGCATCATTTATTCCAGTTGTTAACAATTTCGTAAGGACCTGGGAAGTAAGCACTATACTGTCTCACTGCCTCCCTGCCAGGCCTTGTGCCCACTCTTATCAATTGTCTTGCCTTTTCATCCAGAAATATCACTCTATACACTGGTCTCACAGAGGAAGACTCAGATCTCAGAGTGTCACGAACATAGCCATATACTGTTCCAGTCTGAACAAGACCATTACAAGCAGGATTAAAAGTTATTCTAGAAGGAAAGGAATCTGAATCGTGGTCAGCCCTTGTGCACATGGAGATTCTCAGAGTGTCTGGAGAGAAAGATTCAAACCAGAGGGACACTGCTAAAAACACGTGTGCTAAAGGACATGCCCATTCAGTAGTTTAAAGATTAAAAATGAATCTGCTCAAGGGTACCTTAGCAGCATTTTTTGAGTAACATATTAGAGTGTCATAGTAACAATTTTAAATGACATAACTGCCTGAGCATAGTGGCTGACACCTGTAATCCTAGCACTCTAGGAGGCCTAGGCAGGAAAATCCCTTGAGCTCATGAGTTCAAGACCAGCCTGACCAAGAATGAAACCGCATCTCTACTAAAAACAGAAAAATTAGTCAAGCATTGTTGAGGGCACCTATAGTTCCAGCTACTTGGGAGGCTGAGGCAGGAGGATGGCTTGAACCTAAGAATTTAAGGTTGCTGTAAACTAGGTGATGATGTAGCACTCTAGGCCAGGTGCTCTAGGCCAGAGAGACTCTGTCTCAAAAAAAAAAAAATGTATTTCCATAAAAGTAATGCAAAACTGAATTATTTGAGTACGTTATACATGATTTCTCCACAAATCAAGGGAAAGCAACCACTTTGCTTTATTCCATACTTTATAATTCTCCTGCTCACTCTGTCCTTTTGGAGAATATTAAAACCCAATTCACTCTCCTTCAATTTGTGTGGAGATGAGACTAGGATAGAAGTGCCACGTAGCTGACAGGTCATACTTTAAATTAAGTTTCCCAAATAAGAATTTAATCTAGTTTCAATAAAAGAGTTATTAACCACTTTTAATTAGGAAAAGTAGAGCTGAATCTGGGGTACTTTCTTTAGTCTCCCAGTGCAAGGAGTGATCATTAGTCACTGATGATATCAGGATTGTCTTCAAACAGCCCTGTACAGAGGCCCACCTAGTGAATCTCTGGAGAAAGGAGAGGCCTGAATTGAACAGTTCTGGGCATATTCTGTAGATCCCAGTTTGACTTATTTGTAAAAGCTTTAACTTGGCATTAGTACATGAAGAGCCTCTTTCTCAATTGCCTGAAACGTAAGCATTCATTCACAAAATAAGATCAAACAGAAGAACTCCCTGCTAATAAAATGTATTCAGCTAGCCAGAAATTTTGCAAGCACTTAATTTTATTGTTTCGTTGCACCTGTTTGATGTCTACTAACAAGAAGTTCTGCTCTCATTTGTCAGATTACAAATCAATGGCAAACTTAATTATAAATGGGTTTATGTCAGTGGTTCTCAACCTTCCTAATGCTACAGCCTTTAATACAGTTCCTATGGGTCATGACGCACATGTTGCAAACCACTGGTTTATGTGATCACAAGCAATCAACTTTTCCTCACTCAACATACATTCCTCTTAAAGCCCGATGTGACAACGAAATATAAAAATGGGAGAAAACATGTATCGGTGGTGAAAATATTTTGTTATTATTTTAATTTTAAATCTTTAATCATATGGGTACATAATCATTGTATGTATGTATAGGATTCATATGATGTTTTCCTACAGGTATTAATCAGATCAAATGTGGGTATTCATCACTTCAAGCCTTTATCATTTCTTTGTGTTAAAAATATTCCAGTTCTACTCTGAAAGCTACATACCATCAACATTTCATATGCTTTGAAGTATTTCTGGCAGATTAGGTATAGATTGATATGAAGGAAGGGCAAAACAATTAACTTCTTTCACTAAAGAGCTTAGAAGTGAAGCAGAGAGAACCTTGAGAACACCCCTCTGGGGCTTCTTCACTTAAAATGGAGAGTGCCATCCATGAGAGGGTGACAGCATGATGTCAAGACTTCTCTTATGGAGCTGGCGTTCTCAACGACCAGAAAGGGCACATGGTAAGGCTTATTCTTAAAGTGACACAATATCTGTTTGGTAAGAGGTCCTTCAAATGGGACGGGTAGCAAAATGTTGGCATTGTTAAAATTTACTTTGACTGGGGCTACAAGTACATGAAAGCCTTCAGATTCCCATGGCTTTTTTAGAATGTGTGATTGTTACACACAGGAATGGGATAATAAGATTCTTCCTAGAAGAAAATGCCAGTCACCATACTAAGCGAGTGAGGCTGGGTTGAGTCCCAAATGAGCAAGCAGAGAAAATCATCAGGCTTATGAAAAGATAAAGGGTAGGAGTCCCTATACAAAACTAGAAAAAATCAAAGGAAAAGTTGCTCTCTGAAACAGACACACTAAGGAATTTTCCAGAAAATATCTACTTTGGATGTCCAAGAATTCTGCACAGTCACAGTGCAGGATGGATCTAAAATTAGGAAAGCGTATTTAAAGATAAAAATTGTTACTGTGAATTTAACTGTATTACAGACGGTGATAAACACCTGGGAAACTGCAAAACTAAAGTAGTCAAATGAACTAGCACATCCAACAACCCACTTAGAACTTAAGGAGATAGACATGTGGACATATGTAAAAAAAGAGAGTCAGACACAACAGATCCAAGATTTCTGATATACTGATAACCGGAATCTTAGAGAGAGGAAAATGTTCTTTGAAGAACTTTAAAAACTACTACTTCTTTTCCTATGGAACAGGAAAAAACCTGAGTAGTCAATACAATTTTAAGAAATAAAAACAAATCTGGAGGCATCACATTACCAGACTTCAGGTTATACTACAAGTCTGTAGTGATCCAAACAGCATGGTACTGTTACAAAAATACAGACATAGATCTATGGAATAGAGTAGAGAATCTAGAGATGAACCCAGCCACATATCACCATCTGAGTTTTGATAAGCCAAAGTGTACATAGCAAAAAACTCCCTATTTAATAAATGGTGCTGGGAGAACTGGTTAGCCACATGTAGAAGACAGAAATTGAACTCATACCTGTCATCACTGACAAAAATTGTCTCTCACTGGATACAAGATTTAAATTTAAGACAAGGAATAATAAAAATTCTAGAAGAAAGTGTGGGGAAAATGCTTGACAAAATGGGCTTGGGAAAAGGTTTTATGAAGAAGACCCCCTTGGCAATCACAGCAACACCAATAATAATAATAATAATAATAATAATAATAATAAAAAATAGGATGTGACCAAGCTAAAAGGCTTCCACACAGCTAAGGCACCCATACTAAAGCAAACAGACAGCCTGCGGAATAGAAGTTATATGTATGCCATTAATCTCCCAAGGACCCCATAACTAGAATCTGTGGAGAACTAAAATTAATCAATGAGAAAAGAGCAAACAACCCCATTTATAAATGGGCAAGAGACATGAACAGAAAATTCTCTGAAGATGACAGATGAATGGCCATGAAACATATGAAAAAAATGCTCATTGCCCCAATCACCAGAGAAATGTATATCACAACCACCCCGAGGTACAACCTAACTCCAGTGAGATTAGACCACATTGCTAAGTCCCAAATCTACAGATACTGGTGTGGATATGAAGAGAAGAAAATTTTTGCACTGTTGGTGGGATTGTAAACCAATGCAACCTCTATGGAAAGAAGTATGGAGAATTCTCAAAGAACTAAAAGTCAACCTTCCGTTTGATCCAAGTAACCCATTACTAGGTATTTACCCAGAAGAAAAAAAATCACTTTACCACAAGAACATTTGCATTAGAATGTTTATTGCAGCTCAATTCACAATTGCCAAGATGTGGAAGCAACCCAAATGCTCATCACCCATGTATGTAGTAACTACCTGTAGTGTATGTATACCATGGAGTCTCAGGAGTCAGCATGAGAAAGGAGAGTTGACCTGAGTGGAAATGGTGGGAAATGAAGAAAATAAAGCCATGAAAGACACGAAGAAGGACAAGAGGCATGGGGAGGACTGACAGGGCTGATGGCTGCAACCAGCATCTGAACTTTGGAAACAGCTTTATTTATACAATGTTGCATAAATCTTAACACATGAGATACAGATCAACCTTCAGGAGGAAAAACTGTGCTTGCTGATAACAAGGAAAGTATGCATGGGCTTCCTGACTATTAGCAGGTGGAAAGAAAGTTATTAAAGGAGGAGAAGTGGTTGGGGATCTCTCCCTGAGCATTTCCCAGGCTGTGGGGGCCCAGCCACCCACAGCCTGCTCCCCACAATGGAATACTATTCAGCCATAAGAAAAGATGGAGACTTTTATCTTTTGTGTTTACCTAGATGGAGTAGACATGCATTCTTCTCAGTAAAGTGTCTCAAGAATGGAAAATCAAATATTGAATTTACTCAATACTAACATGGTACCAATATATAAACAATTACATGTCTGTACAAAAGATAAAACACAAGTATAGTCTAGAGAGACAAAGAGAGCGTTGAGGGAAGAAGAGAGAAGGGATGGCGATTGGTGGGATCTCACCCAATGTGCACAATGTGTATGTTCAACACCCGTCCAGGGTGAAGGGCTAAACTATACCTTGAACTTTCAGTTAGAATTGAAAACAATGTAACCTAAACATTGATACCTTCATATTAATCTGAAATAACAAATAAAATAAAATAAATTCCAAGTGTTAAAAAATGTTACAAAGTTTCAATCAGACAGGAGAAAGGCCTTTTTTTCTTTGCAATCTAATGTACCATGTGATGAAAATAATACATGAATGTTATTTTATAAGAAATTTAAAGAATTTGACAATGGGGAATTGTAGATATAATCCTTGATGATGGTCATCAAAAACTCCCTTGATATAATAGAGTTCCTTTAAGAGCATTAACATTTTGATTATAAATTAACTCAAATTAAAAATAAAACCTCGACTTAGGATATGTAATTTACAGCTATCATAAAACTTGGTAATAATTATCTGTGCCTAAATATAAAGTAGGGCAATAAAAGCTATAAATTGAGATGAGAAGTTTGGAAAAATTTTAAAATTAGTGGCTAGATATCTTAGGAGGATAGGCAGATAACTTTAATTTAAAATTAGGGAAAAAAAAAATCTATACATTTGAAGGCAACCACTAGGGGGAAAAATGGAGACTTACTTTCCAAATCAGTAGGATAAAGGAGAAAATAGTGAGAAACGACAGAAAGTATAAAGCAAGCTTGGAGGACAAGCTTATCCATTTTCCCAACAACCTTAAATTAATTTTAATAGCTGCAGTGAAAACACAGACGCTCAAAACGGTGTAAAAATTCAAATCCAACCATATAGTCTTAACAAAATGCATACCTAAAATAAAGTGACAAATCGGGCCTAATTTGAAAAACAAATTATGTACATGAATGCTTATCACCATGTAATTGACAACAGAAAACTCTCCATACAATTTTAATAATCTGTAGAACCTTGTTAAATAACCTGTGCATTTCCATCTGAAAGGGTATTATTTTTAGCATACTATTGAGATATAAGAATGTTAAAAGTGTCATGGTCAGATTGCTATCAGCCTTACACAAGTGTATACATCTCCATAGTTTGCTATGAGTGGTGGGAATATAGATCAATTAAAATTTTTATTATACTAAATTTACTGAAACATGTAGAACATGGCTTATTTTAATAAGAAGAAAGGAAATAAGTAAAAAGAAGCAGAATCCGTGAACTTTGCCCATTCCATAAAGTGGGGATGTTCCTGGCTGAGGTGTCTTTGATAAGCTGTTCTGCATCTATTCCGATGAGAGCAGCTTCAAAGAGAACAAATATTAAGGTTTTATTTATAGGTTTGTAAGTTCCAGTCTCATTTCCTCTCTTTTTCATTAATGTTATATTCAGCCACTAAAAGTGAAGGAAATTGAATAAAGGCAAATTTGAAATATGCAATAGCTCATGCAAAATAGTTTAAGAGGAGCCTTAGAGATTGCTTTGCATAAATATAACACCGAACACTTAATTGTCTCCTGCCTCTTAATGTGCAGCTTGCACTATTAAAGCCAATTGCTTCCTATATGCCTTATAAAACAGAAATGTCGCTTTCTCTTCTCCAAAGACTAACCTGATAAAAAACTTTCTAACCTCTAAAATCTTCGTTTATGCCTTTCTTTAAAAATCCCTCTTCTTAAACCAGAGATAGCACTTACTACATAACAGAAATAATAAGACACCAAACACTAAATCTTAACCAGGTTCATAGCTACAAAATGTCTAGCTCTGTATTATTCAAAACACACAGCTGCTAATGAGAAGACAAAATGTAGATAAGGCACATACAGTGAGATAATTGAAAAGTCTTTTCTTTTGCCTAAGAGAATTCTGGGAATTAACAAGATCATTTTTGTGAATACTCAGATTAACATGAAATATTCACCAGATGGTATTTTTTTTAAGAAAGTTATCATTAACATGACAACAATATTTCATAAAATTCAGAACTGTCAAAAACATCTGTATGGATTGTGAAATTGTCTTTTCTTATTTGACCTTATATACAAAAGTAACCATTTTTCTCCATTCACGGCACAGACTTGCACCTGGTTGTGCCTGCCCCTCACCGTTTACGTTATTTTCCAGTTTCATTCTATGTTTTCCTCCTTGATAAAAACCAGTGTAAATGTATTTGAGTTATTACTTTAAATGTGAGCATACTTATATCATGTAGTATGTTAGGATTTTAATTCCCTTTCATTTGTACTATCTTTATGAAACTCTATTTTTAAGCTCCAAATTGCTATAAATTAACTTTTTGCTTATATATTATATATACCATATAATAATACATATATATCATGTGTAGACACACATATAATATGTCACATATTTTATTACAATATATTACATATATGTATTATTGTGTTATAATAATATATTATAATAATACGTATATATCATATGTAGACACACATATATGTCACATATATTATTATAATATATTACATATGATATATGTATTATTGTGTTATAATGATATATTATATTATAATAATATATAATATTGTAATAATATATATGTGTTATTATATGTGTGTGTCTACCTATATATATACACACACACACAGGTCATAACAAAAGTTTTGAGATACACAAAAATCAGGAAACATAAAATCCATGCAGAGAGAAAGAAATGAAGCCCACCCAGAAACACCCATGCAACCAGCAAGTTGAAAGTCGCACAGGGGAATCAGAAAGGATGCTGGTGATGGTGTTTCTTGGAAGTGAAATAACAGACCATAACAAAGTCTGTCTTATAACATTTGTAGTGACCTATGTACATGTAGATACAGCTCTATGTACAGACCCAGGAAGGGGGTCTCTAGGTAATAAGGAATGCACATTCTCCATTTAACTCCACACTACCAGATCACTTAGAATGTGATTTGTGGTCACAGAAATGTCTATTAAATTTCTTTCTTTCTACCTCCTTGAAAATAAATTCTAAGATCCCTTTCTAGCTTGTATGATTCTGATAGGTGTAGGTGATTGTTTCATTTGAATTCCTCTGATCATTAGTAAGTGAGAATATTTCTCATATATTTACTAGCACTTGAGCACTCCTTCTGTAAATCGCCATTTTTATATTCCTTACTGGTCTTGTATTTTTGACTCACCAGAGTCTCTTACATTCTAGAGATTAATCTGTTTTAGACATTGCAAATGTTTTACCCCAGTGTATCATTCATCTGTAAAGTTAGTGAAGCAAAAATTTTTAATTTGGTTGTAGTAAAATGCATGATTTTTTAAATCTGGTTTGTATTTTGTGAGTCTTGTTAAAGTGGAGTCTTTCAACTGTGGCTCATAATGATACTGTCCACCATTTTCTTCTATTAGCTTTATCGTTTAACTTTAATCCATTTGAAGTTCGCCTTTTCATATGATAAAATAAAGATTAAAGTTTGTTTATTCTCCATGTAATGTAATAAAGTTTTCCTGACATCATCTACTAAAAAAGCAACCTTTCTTTTGATACTTTGTAGTATTACCATATTTCACTTTCATGCGAGTAAGTCTGCATATTACACACACACACCACACACGCATATGGCTCTATTTTTGAGGTCTATATTCTGTAATATCAGTCAGTTCATTAGTTAGTATGGGAACACAATACTAATTTTTATTGTAATAACTTTATACTCTTTTTTTTTTTTTTTTGAGACAGAGTCTCAAGTTGTCACCCTGGGTAGAGTGCTGTAGCTTCACAGCTCACAGCAACCTCAAACTCCTGGGCTCAAGCAATTCTCTTGCCTCAGACTTCCAAGTAGCTGGGAATACAGATGCCCACCACAACGCCCAGCTATTTTGTTGTCCTTGTTGTTGCAGTTGTCATTTTTGTCTTGCCTGGACTGGGTTTGAACCCTCCAACCCCATTGTACATGGCTGGCACCCTACCCACTGAGCTCTAGTAAGATAAGTCCTTCTCTTTCTTCTTTTAAAAATGTGCCCACGCTCCTAATGAGACTTTATTAAGCCCAAACTTTTAGAATATTAGTTTTCTCTACAAATTTAGTTGGAATACTTCCATTCGTGTCCACTAGGCATCATTTCCTTTATTTTGATTGTCTCTTCTGATCAGTAATAGATGCTGTTTTGTTCTGTGAATAGTTTGTGCCTTCTTGGTTAACTTTCAGAAACTTTATTGTTATGTTTGCTATCATTAATGGTACTATATTTTATCTTAGCAACATGGTACTATTATTCTTCCTGGGGAAAGCTATTATTTTTTTATTTAAAATACTTTATGAAATATATTATTCATTCTAATAGTTTTCTTGCGTTAATCATGTGCTATTTCTCATTTAGGTCAGTAGTGTAATGAATATTATTGAATACAATGATGGCTTTTCTAATATTAAACCAATCTTGCGTGCATCATAACCCATAATTGATCAGAGTTTATTCTTTAATTAGCTAAGGGGTTTTAATTAGCTAATATTATATCTAAAATTTTTGTCATCTAGCATCACAAGTCAAATATGCCTATACTTTATTATCTGATAATTGTCTTGGGACAGCCACATATTAAAAAAAATTGCAAAACATTCAGTGGTATTCTCTTGTGGTTTCAATTTGTGATCTGTGATGACAAATATTGTGGAACATTTCATGCAATATTTCCAAATTCATATATTTTCCTTGATGAAGTGTCTAAAACTGGTTACATTTTTAAAAATTCAGATGGTTTTTATTTTTCTTAATGAACTAGATAGTAATTCATGTATCTTCTGGGTCTCTCACTCTCCCTCTCTCTCTTGATATATGTTTCACAAACATATTCGCCCAGTCTGTGGCTTGGATTTTTTTTTTTTTTTGAGACAGAGTCTCACTATGTCACTCTCAGTAGAGTGCTGTAGCGTCACAGCTCACAGCAACCTCAAACTCTTGGACTTAAGTGATTCTCTTGCCTCAGCCTCCCAAGTAGCTGGGACTACAGGGACCCGCCACAGTGCCTGGCTATTTTTTGTTGCAGTTGTCATTGTTATTTTGCTGGCCCAGGTCAGGTTCGAACCTCAGCTTTGGTGTATGTGGCTGTTACCGTAACCACTGTGCTACAGACGCCAAGACATTGGATTCCTATTTCATTGACTTTGTGTTTTATAAAGATAAAAAAGTATTTAATTTCAATGAAATCTAATTAATTCATTTTGTCTTTTACAGTTGTGTCTTACCTAGAAAAATCTTGTCCCCAAAATTGTGCAATTAAAGTACAACCTTTTGCCTTGGCACCTGTAGCTCAATGAGTAGGATTCCGGCCATGTACACTGAAGCTGGCAGGTTTGAGCCTGGTTCAAGCCTGGCCTGGACCAACTAAAACAACAATGACAACTGCAACCAAAAAATAGCCAGGCGTTGTGGCAGGCACCTGTAGTACCAGGCACTTGGGAGGCTGAGGCAAGAGAATTGCTTAAGTCCAAGTGTTGGAGGTTGCTGTGAGCTGTGACACCACAGCACTCTACCCAGGGTGACACAGTGAGACTCTGTCTTAAATAAATAAATAAATAAATAGAGAAAATACAACTTTTTAAGATTCTGAGATTGTTCTAATCTCATATTTCTATGATAATTATGCTCATTTCTATATCTCCACATATACATGGTTTTTATTTTCTTTTGTATTTCTTGATTTGTCCTGGGTTTCTACTTTTTGAATGTTTGAAAGAAAATATATTTGTCAATTAATACTACTCTCATTTTTTATTCTCTCCTTCTTTTTTAAAATATTTTAATCCTTAAATTTATTAGTATTTTGTTTTCTCACATATTCGCAGGTATTTGTCTAGCTTGTTTCAGGCTTACTTTAATGTTATTCTTAAGTAATTTATTGTATGTTGTAAAATAGTAAGATTAAACATATTAATTTTAATCTAAGAAAAAAAATGTGTTTACTATAGTTCTCAACTTTAGGCATGTGATCCATTTTAATTAACATATGGAGATGTAGGGGGCATCATGCTCCATTGCTGTTCCTATGGATAGCCAATTATTCCCACACCATTTTTTGGAAAGATTGCTCCTTTACATTTGATTACCTTGGCACCCTGTTTCAATATTTGTTGTTCAAATATGAGTGAGTCTATTTCTTGACTCTTGATTCTATTTTTTGAAGAATATGCCACTTCTCATGCTAGCCCCACACTGTGTTGATTATTATAGGTTTTTAGAAAGTCTTGAAATCAGGTAATATATATTCTACAGTATTTTTTCTTCTTCTTTATTATGCTTTGGGTAGTCTAGGTCCTTTGCATTTATATTTGAAATTTAGTATAAAGTTGTCAATTTTTATTGAAATGCCTTTTTAGATTTTGTCTGACATTGCCTTGACTTTATAGATCAGTTTGGAGAGTCATGACAATCTGTTCAATGTTGTTACCAAGTGCTGTAAATTCTCTTGGAAATTTTTAGTAGTATTCAGCACACTGCATGCATAAATTTCATAAAATTTATCATTATACATTTAATATTTTAATGATACTATATATGCAATTTCAGATTTTCACTTGCATATCAGGAAGACATAAAAATCAAATGGATATTTACTTTTTTTTTTTTTGAGACAGAGCCTCAAGCTATCCATAGAGTACTATGGCATCACAGCTCACAGCAACCTCCAACTCCTTGCCTGCCTCAGCCTCCCAAGTAGCTGGGACCAGAGACGCCTGCCACAATGCCCAGCTATTTCTTTTTCTTTTTGGTTTCCGCCATCATTGTTGTTTGGCGGCCTAGGCTGGATTGGAACCCGCCACCTTAGGTATATGTGGCTGGTGCCTTAGCCACTTGAGCTACAGGCGCCAAGCCAAATATTTACTTTTTTATCCGAATCCTGCAACCTTGCCAAATACATTTGTAAGTGCTATTACTTTTTGTATAATCAATAGCATTTTTCTGAAGAGATGATCATGACATTTATAAACAAAGAGAAATTTTCTTTCTATATGTCTTTTTAAAAATTTTTTATTTCTTCTTACACCAACGAGATCTAGTAAAATGATTAATAGAAATGCAGATTATATATATTAATATTTGCGTCATTGTTGTACTTAGGGAGAGAGTTTAGTATTTTGATGCTAAGTATGATATTAACTGTGAGTTTTTTTATAAATGCCTCTTATTAGCTTGAGGAAGTTACTTTTAAAGATAGAGAATTTTGCTGAGAGATTTTTATTTTTATTGGCCCATAGGGGCCAATCATTCACAATAAAATCTGTCCCAGATCAAAGAGAAAGATAATTACTCTTCTGTTTGCCTTTTAGTTCTATAAGAGCCCTCAACAAATTGGGTAATGCCACGTCACACTGGTGAAAATGGAACTTCTTTACTTAGTTCATTCATTGAAATGCTAATCTCTTCCAGAACTACTCTTCACAGACGCACTCCAAATCTGGGCATCCCTTAGCCTTCTCAAGTTGACACACAAAGGTGACCATTACATGCTATGTTATCGTGTGGTTTATCACTAGATTCAACTTGTAAAATTTGTATAAGAATTTTTCTGTCTATGTTCATGTGATAAATCAATCTGTAGTTTTCTTTCTATATAACATTTTTTTCTGATTTTGTAATCAGGGCAATCCTGGCCTCATTAAATTTGCTGGTATAGCTGGTATATATGCCTTTCTTTCTTGAATAATTTATCTAGTAATTGTATTATTCTGTCTCAAATATGTGGTAGAAATTATCAGTAAAGCCTAGTCTTTCTTTGTGGTTTCAATCATTCAATTCATTTTATAATCATAGGGCTATTCATGTTATTTGTTCATCTGAAAGTGAGTGCTAGAAGTTTATCTCTGAAGGAATTGTCCATTTTATCCAAATTGTTAAAATTGTTGGCAAGTAGTTTTTCATATTAGCATGCTATGCTTTCAGCTTATGTATGTTTTGTATTGATTTCCCCCTTCCATTTCTGACATTAGGAATCCGTGCTTTCCTGTTCTCATTCTCACTGTTGGTCTGTCTCTTTCTCATATTTTTTTCTGGTCAGCCCAATTAAAGGCTTTTCAATTCTATTGCTCTTTCAAAGAAACAGGTATTTCTCATTTTCTTCATTTTTCTGCTTGTTTGTCACTCATGCTCAATTTGGTTTGCTTTTCTAATTGTAGGTTGCTTTAAAATGAAAGACTGTATTTTTAATTTTTTGAAAAATACTTCCTTTTTATTAGATATGTATTGGATAATAGAAATGTCTTTGGCAGTGAGCTTTAACTGCGTCCCGTAAAGGTAGTTCTGTTGAGCTTTCATTAGCTCAAAATTGAAAATATCTCATTTTTTTTATTTGTTTAACTCATAAATCATTTATAACATGACTTTCTAGATATCCAAGCTTTTCCAGGATGTCTGTTTGTGTGTTTCTGTGTTTGAGAAAGAGAGAGGAAATGAGATTGAGAGTGATTTCTCATTTCATTCTTTTGTGGTCAGAGAACATATTATACTATGCAATAATTTAATCTTTTAAAATTCAGTGAGACTTGCCTTATGGAATGGCATAACATCTATGTTGTGATCGATACTGTGTATTCCATACACAGAGGAGTGCAGTGAGTGAGATTTTTATATACTTCTTAAGGTTTTGTTTAATTGGTTGTCAATTGTGGTGTAAGGTACAATGAAATATTAGCACGATGAGTTTGTACTTATCTTTTTCTCGCTGAGCATCATCAGTTCTGGTTTCATATAGTTTGAAGCTCTGTTATGGTTATATGTATTTATAATGTATCAACTGTGTTATTAATACAATCACTGCAGCAATTTTATGCTTAATTCATTCATGGTATATCCTTCTCCAGCCTGTTCTTCTTGCTTTTTAAATTTAAATCAGGTTTGAAAACAGTTGCTTTTGAACTGAAATGATATTATAATTTATAATTATTTCTATGACTGCTTTATGTCCACCAATTTGCTATTTATTTTTTATGTATTCCCTTCAACTTCATAATTTAAAATGTATTTATATTTTCTATTGTTTGTTGATTCCAGCTGTTCATTCATTGATGGCAGATTTGTCTTTAATTCTATAACCTTTTTTAAATTTTATTGAACACAGATATAAAAAATATTTTGTGAAATATGTACTAAATCTAACATTAAAACCTTTTTAAGTGTCTACTTACTATATATTTATTTATTTATTTATTTATTTTGAGACAGGATCTTGCTGTGTCATCTAGCCTGTTACCCTGGACTGCAGTGGTGTGATCATAGCTCACTGCAACCTCAAACTCTTGGGTTTAAGGGATCCTCTTGCCTCAACCTCCCCAGTATCTGGCACTACAAATGAGCACCACCATGACCAGTTTAAAAAATCTTTTTGTAGAGACTGGGTCTCACCATTTAACCAGACTGGTCTCAAATTCCTGATCTCAGGTGATCCACCTGCCTTGGCCTCCCAAAATTGCTGGGATTACAGGTATGACACATTGTGCCCATTTATGTGCGGTAACCTTTAATTGAATATTAAACATTGTTAGTAACACGTTAACTTTGTATTGTGTTACATTCTTCTGAGGGTCTTTTAAAATGTATTTTACAAGGGTACATGTTGAATCTACTAAATGTAGAATATAAAGGTCTTAACACAATAACTAAGAAAATTTGGTGAAGGCTATGTTAATCAGTTTGATGAAAGTATTTCAAATTGTATATAAAAATAGCACATTGGCTTCTTCCATGACTTAGCAATTATGAATTGGGCTGCAATAAACATTCTGGTACATATATCTTTGTTATAATGTGAATTTTGTTCTTCTGGATATATACTTAGTAGAGGAATTGTAGGATCAAATGGCAGGTCTATTTTAGATCTCTAAGTGTCCTCCAAACATTTTTCCAAAAGGAACATATTGTTTAAGAAGCTCAAGTGCCCACTGACCGATGAATGGATCAATAAATTGTGTCATAACCATGGAATATTATGCAGCCTTAAAGAATGATGGAGACTTTACCTCTTACATGTTTATATGGATGGAGCTGGAACATACTCTTCTTAGCCAAGTTATCTCAAGAATGAAAGAAAAAAGTATCCAATGTACTCAGGCTTACTATGAAACCAATTTATAGCTTTCTTTTGAAAGCTATAACCCAATTATAACCCAAGAAGAAGGGGAAAGGAGAGAGGGAGGGCAAAGGAGGGGGATAGGTGGAGGGAGAGTAATTGGTGGGACCACACCTCGGTGCATCTTAGAGGGTACATGTGAAATCTACTAGGTGTAGAATATAAACGTCTTAACCCAATAACTAAGAAAATGTCTTAACACAATAACTAAGAAATGCTATGTTGACTAGTTTGATGAAAACATTTCAAATTGTATATAAAACCAGCACATTATACCCCATGATTGCATTTATGTACACAGCTATGATTTAATAAAAAAAAACCCAGCATGTTGTACCCCATAATTGTATTAATATACACAGCTACTGGTATGATTTAATAAAAAAATAAATAAAAAAGCTTCTAGTCAACAGTGATTCAAATTACAAAGATTACATCTCCACTGTATGCAGCTGTTGATATTTCTACTCCATTCTTACGATTTCCCACTGTCACTGTCTTAACCTGAAAGCCTTTGGTTTCCCGTGCTCTTGCAAAATTGGGTAGTCCACTGAGCATTCTGTAGTTTGCAAAACTTCTCGCAATTCTGGCTTCTTTGTAGTTTGACACTTTTCAACTATCAGGCCTTACCTTTCTCCCACTCAAGTTGTATACTCTTGGGGAAATAAAATCATTTAAGAAGAAACATCAAATCCACAGATATGGTTCTGTATAATTCTATCTTTCATTAATAAAATCTTTTCTGATCCCTCCCTTTTTTATCAGTGTGTCCTTTAGGAGCTCACCTGCTCACATGCGATTTAGCTGTCAGCCATGGATTTGGACCATTTGAGCATTGAATTTGGATTTTGTCCTTCGTCAACTCTCATGATACATAATTTCACTTTCAATTTCCAGCAGCTCTCCTGGTTCCGATGGCCGAAATTTTAGCTGCAGCTTTTCTCAGTGCTCCTTTCTGTAGGTGAAGTTGTGGGACGGGGCTGGTATCCCCATTCCCAGAGTAGAAAGCCAAGACCTTTTCCCTTCCAGCTGCAGTTTTTTGAGATTAAGCTTTCATCTCTGCTTTTTTGACATTTTATAATCTTAAAAATAGAATTTTTTATAATCTAGCTTTTATAAAAACTCTTTGCATTGGGTTGCTGTAACTATGTCGCTTCTCTGCTTTAAAGAATCCCTTCCTATTCAGGGTTTTGGGGATCATGTTTTCCAAAATCCTTGTAGGGCAGGAAAGAACAGGGATAAGGCAGCTACAAAGGGTTACTTAGTAATTGGTGTTACCCTTTGAATTATGTAATATTATGAACCCATAATAAGGTGTCTTCTTTCTTAAATTTAACTTGAGAAAATGGACTTGAACTGCACAATAACCCTAGTCCTTCTTTCTAACAGAGGGGTTATCCTAGTTTTTTTCACTAATGGTTGTTGATTGGGGAGGCAGTTCATTGGACAGTGCCATGAAATTCTTCAGATTTTCCTGTTCTTTCAAATACTGACATTCCAATTATCAGAAGGTCAGGTTTTGCCAAAAGAGCAAAATTTCCAATTAATAGGAATGCCAGTAAATTTTGATTACACAGAAGCTGGCCATGAGAATAAAGGGCTTCCCAGAGCAATTTTTATGTCAAGATTGTTGCCTACATTTGCTCCCAGCCTGGTAATGTGGAAGTGGAGGAGTTGAAAGGAAGGAATGGAGCAAATTGGCAGGATAGTTCTACCCTGGAGGAATTGGATTAAGCAACCAGAAAGTCAGGAAGAGCACCTCTTGCGTCTATGTAATTTCTTCCTTTCTCATTCGTCCTAATGTATTTTGTATATTTTCTTGCTTCCCTCCTTTTCTGAGACAGATCCACATACATTAGACTTGTAATAAAGCTATTTCAGGTAAAATTCTCTACGAAACAGATTCTTACAGGGATAGCTTTCAAATTATACTGAATCATATGCAAAGTAGGGAATCATCTTTTAATGCTTTGGGAAGAGACATCTGTCCTACCAGACAACTGGACCAAAAGTCTCTCTACTCACATCAAACTATAAAAATTATCAAAAAAGGCTGATAATATCAGCTAATTGGGCAACCTTGGGAACAGGAAATATATTTTAAAATGAGATGTTGAATAGATGTTTTCTTATTAAAAAAGAAAATATCTTATGTTCTTATTTCTGTTTGGAAGTATCTTCTCAATGTTGAGAAGTTATAACATGATTTATATTATCATTTAATTGGAAATTTATAAAACTATAGAATAATCCCACTTTATTGGGTTTAATTTACCTTACTACTTTTTTCTTTATAGTTGCATATACCATGCTCTATTATGTGGGCCATTGTAAAACAAAGGCACATTATACAAATGTGAGAATTCATTATCACACACTTACTATATAACACTGTATAATGCCCAGAGAAGGGAAGAGTAGAGTGGGGTTTTTTTGCTGCATGTTGTTGTTATATTTCTCAAATCATAATTATTTTCATGCTAATTGACTGTAATATCAAAAAGTCAGCTACTATCTCCCAAGATTTAGCAGAAAAATAATTTGTCTTTTAATGCAAAAGCTTCTTAGTCAATCACAAATATTTTCAATAATTAGCAATAACAGCAAGGAGAATTCAATTACAGGCGAAGCAAATTGCTTTTATTTAAATGTTCTCTTTTTAATGCATCCCAGTGTGAAAGTCCCTCTTTAAATTAGTGAAAGCCGATGTAATTTCAATACCTCTATTGGGGGTTGTAAGAATATATGAAGTCTCATGCTTTGGTTGAGTGTATTGAGGCTTAGGAAAAATTGTAGTGCTTGTATGTACTTTGGAATGAGAGATATTGATAGTAATTTATATAACTAAGTCTATTCAAACTTTATTTCAATTTTCTTTTACTGTAATATTCCTGCATTCTAGCTTAATATATTTATGTTTATGTAAATTTAAATTCAATCATAACTATCCTATAATCATTATAAAAACAGGCTGGGGCGCCTCCATCCATTTCATTTTCTGATTCTTTCCAACCTATGGAAAGGTACAACTAATATTCTATCAGAAAAGTGCAAAGAGAACTTGACTCATTTTGGTTCCTGTCAGTTGGGTTTAATTTTTGCAGTCGGTGTCATTTTAGTAGAACTAGGAGGTAGTAGAAATGTGAAAAATTTATGAACAGGAACCATGGCATCTGGAGGAAGAACCCAAGCTGTCCACCCTTCAGTAACCTCATTAAGGCGACGAGAATAAAATAATTCACATTGGCCATCCTGGGGAAATATGCCTTGAGGTCAAAGTTTATCAACTGGTAAGAACGCCTTTGCTTCTCTTCTCTAAAAAGGACTCATATTCCTAAAAATGTCTGTTCTGCCCACTGATTTGTAACTTGGCACAGAAACATAGGATATGCAAATTAGATCACTAGCAGAGCTGGGAAATTCAAAGCATGGAAAAACATAAACTGTAAGCAACTACCTCTCCTAGGTGTAAAACCCAGGATTTTCATCCCACCAACTTCAATAACATATTTCCAACTGATTTAATTATACAAATATATAAAATTGGCTTATGGCCACAATACAGATAGTTTTCAGTGATATTAACTATAAGCACTTTGATAATTTTTAAAATATATTTATAATATCTTTTATTTGCCTTATTACAATTATAACTGTCTGCCATAGTAATTATGGTTCCTTCAAGGGTAGAAACTGTTGCTAAAAAATCAATCAGTTGCCTAAGTTAAAGTACATTGCATATATCAAAAGATAAATGTGCTAGATTAAAGTTGGCCAAAAATCTTACAGGGGTACAAGTGAATCTTTCTAAGAGTAGAATGTGAACGTTTTAAAACAATAACTGAGAAAATGACATGAAGGCTGTGTTGACCAGTTTGACGGAAGTGTTTCGGATTGTGTGTGAAAACCCCACACTGTACCCCAGAAGTGCATTAATGTACATAGTTACCATTCAATTAAAAAAAAAAAAAGTTGGCCAAAAATATGTCATTACTTCTCCAGTAGAGAAGTGGAGTCTAATCCATCTTCCCTTGAATCTGGGCTTAAGTTTGTGATTTACTTGACTAATGGCACAGGTGATATTCTGTGACTTGTGCAGTTAAGACTTAAGAAACCCAGCAGCTTCTGCCTATGTCTCCCAAAACACTATCTATGGGAATCCTGAACTTCCAATTTAGAAGAGGAACTTACTTTAAAGTTAAAGTATTAGAAACACAATTTGTAAGACTTATAGTTAACTATCGCAGCTAAGACTGGCCTCTAAACTATTCAGATATGTGAGTGAAGCCATATTGGACCCTCCAAAATAGTTCACTCACCAGATGAATAACATGAATAAACCCTGGCTGAGGCAAAATGAAGTAATACAATCTGCCCTCTGAGCCCTGATCAGATTCTTAAACCACAAAATCTGGTGCGCCAAGGAGTGGTTGGTTACATCATAATAGATAAACCAAGATAAGAAAAAAAATGTTCAAATAGTTTTTGAGACTGATAAAAAATATTTATTGAACTGACCATCGAGAGATCTATTTTGATCTGTTCTTCTCTGCTACTAATTATAAATGCAACTCTACAATTTCCCAATATAATTTTCTCTTTTCAGCACTTTTCATAATGTTATCATTGACATTCTACTTTTTTTCATTTTAAAAAATCATTCAGATAAAGTTAGCAATGATATTTTATTGGACAAATTAAAAGTATTTTAAAATCACATAAATATGCCCTACTATATATTTTTGAAAGTCTTACAAAAATACAGTACTATAATTATATACCATAATGTTGTAAATTCACATAAGAATAGAGAAGTTGGCAATAAATCTTCTTAAAATAGGATAGCAGGCTAAGGTTTTTGAGACCATATATTATTAAAAATTTTCAGAAATATAAAAAATGTCCTATAATTTGTGATTGAAATTACATAAGGAAAAGTTTGAAATCATCAAAAATAAAATCCATCAAGTAAAAGCATACTGTTTAGCTGTAAGCTAGCAGTCCCAACTTGAGACAACGGAAATACTTTAGTTACCAGCACAGCGTCTATTCTAACACATAGTATGTATTTGCTAAATCAATGAATTAGAGAGTATTAATTTCTGGGCAGAAGGGTAAATATTTTTTAATGAACCATAATAAAAACTTCTGAGAGACACAGAGAATTCACAATTGGTGTCAAGAGTACTGGAAATAAAGAGAATATACACAGAAAAGAAACATAAGCAGAAGAAATTCAACATAGTCTATGCCTTACAATAGATAAATACCTCTTCTCAGAGAAAAGATACCAATAGTATCTAAACGAGCAGCATCTTATATATCATGTAATAAAAAATAAGATGAATGTAGGCACAAAACACAAGGAATTCTTTTAAAACAGAAAAACCCACAACAAAACAGAAAATATGCTAAGTAATTCTATCATCTGTCTATCTGTCAGATGAATCAAATTCTAAGAAAAAGGCCTTTTATTAAATAACAGAAATGAGGACAAAGATTTTGAGATAGTAGAGTACCTAGACATAGTGTAAAATAAGACATTGTGGAGATCCACAAATATAATTCAGAAAGAAATATCATGGAAGTATTTCTTAACAATTCTTGGCTTAAAAATAACAAAATGTGGGCTCAGCACCTGTGGCTCAAACCACTAGGGCACCAGCCACATACACGTGAGCTGGCAAGTTCAAATCCTGCCCAGGCCTGCCAACAATGATGACAACTACAACCAAAAAATAGCCAGGCATTGTGGAAGGCACCTATAGTCCCAGCTACATGGGAGGCTGAGGCAAAAGAATTGCTTAAGCCCAAGAGTTGGAGGTTGCTGTGAGCTGTGATGCCATAGGACTCTACCCAGGGTGACAGCTTGAGACTATCTCCAAAAATATATATATATATATATATTAATAATAATAATAATAATATGTGAATGATATTTAATGGCCTCAGATATTTAAATAAGCCTGCAGTCACTCTTCAAGTTTTATTAATTTTTGAAAATTGTCTAATTCTAAAAGCAACACCTTTAGAATTACAAACTATTGTTATCTCCACATTCCAAATGAGCAAACTAGGTCACTCAGAAATTCAGCAACTTGTCCAATATTTTACAACTAATGAAAGGATTAGATACAAGGGAACTTGACAATTTCACATGAGGAAATAAAAATTTCCCATATCATATATTATCTCCTTTGGCTGAAATGGAATATTATAGAAAAATGTGCCAGTAGATGATTTAAAAGAATAAGATTATGAAACGGGGGGGAAGCCACTTTCTGGCTTCCCAATCATACAATGTCAGACAATCCAGTTTGTAAACTCATCTAAGAAAAAGTGTTGCTTACCTCACTGTTGATTATCACCAGAGTCCCTGTAGAGCAGCGATTCTTAACCTGTGGGTCATGACCCCTTTTTAACAATGAAAATATGTTGCTGCATTAGGAAGGTTGAGAACCAATGCCTTAGAAGAACTCACCTTGGGAAGCAAGTACCGATACCAGCTCCTAGATCACCCTTCAAAGCATTTTTTCTAAGATAACTTGACAAACTTACTTGTCAGACCTTACATGATGACAGCTCTGATGGTCATTCCAGAAAAAGAATTCCAAAATTGCTTTCAAAGGTGGACTAGGCATTAGTGTCAGTTCCTAGCTTCCCAAGAGGAGTATTTTAAAGATGACTGCAGTGATATTTAGCACTCTTTCTAGGATGAATTTGTGAATATAATTGTCTGACTTTGTATACTTCAAGTTTTTCCTAAATTTATTTGATCCTGCAATCCCATTTCAGTATTATACTTTTGAGCACTGTTGCAGTCATATACCAGTTGTAGTTCTAGATGCTGGCTGGTCTTATTACTGATGGAATCCAACAATACTTCAGTTGACATTTGTTAGCTATGTCACACCTTAAACTCCTGTGTCTGTGTTTTACTTTTGAAATTACTCACGTACTATTCCTGGCGGTGTAACAAGTGACAATGACCAAATTGTTGCTCTAGATTGCTGTAAGAGTATATATATCATGCAGTCCTAGCTCAGCAGAAGGAATAAAAAGTTATTTGCTCATGGATTCTGAGAAAGAAGCTTCCTCTGTCTTTTATGAAAGTAATCTCCCCTTAACTGGATGTAATGTGGCCCAGAGGTAACAATCTGTGAGTGCAGCGATGGTTGGTGCTCCTTTGAGAGAGATTGCTTGAGAATCTAGATGATGGAATAACCAAGACATCTGCAAGGAAGTATAGGAGAAGTGTTATGTAAAACTCCAAATCTCTGGATCCGATTATGCCTAAAAGCAGGTTTAACTGGATCTTTTAAGCTATGTGAGTAGTAAAGTCATTTTTTAATTCAAGCTAGATTCCATAAGTTAAAATCACATAGACCAGGGTTTCTTAATGTCAGCACTATTGATATTGTCCCAGATTAATCTGTGTGGGGGGACTGTCCTGTGAATTGGCTTCAACCCACTGGATGCCTGTAGAACACCTCCAGTCATTGCAATAAAATATATTTTCAGATACTGCCAAGTGTTTCCTGCAGGACAAAACTGCCCCTTCTTGAGAACCATTAGCACAGAGCACAGTAGATGTTATATGGGTGCCTTCTCACCAAACCTTCTCTCTACTTATCTGTATTTTTATTCATGTGTCCCTGCATTCCTTGCTGTGATACCTAAACTAAGCCACATAATACTATTTTCTGACCACAGATCTGTTTGGAGGTGAAAAAACTGATAAAATATGTGTTGATGAATTTCAAGAACAATGTATGTTTACCTCTAGAGAAATTAGGCTTCCTTTATCTTCTGAAAATATGTAATTCTATTAGATTTGTAGAACTATATAGTCCCGAGAATCATAGGAAACCATCTTTTGAACATGCTGAAAAGATGGTCCTTAGGATAAAGCTGATGTCAATAAGCATGACAAGGAAAATAAGAAAAAAATTAATTTTCAGCAGTTCTATCGTGCAGTTGATTCATATCAATTCTAAAGCCTTCCATTTCCATGAGTGAATATAGGTCCTTTAATAATAAACTTGTTCAAATTATGTTGTCTGTTATTTAGAACACGTGGATCCCATCTGACTCAAAAAATTTGCTTTGACTCTGAATGTATAGAAAGTTCCAGGCAGAGAGGTCAGCCACTGAGGTCTGACACAAGTTGCTGTAATGATGGGAATGTAACACTGCATCAGTGTTACAATAGGGAATGTTCTGTATGGAAATGTTCTATATCAGTGTGACCCAATATGGTCGGAAATGTTCAATATGGGAATGTTCTGCATCAGTGTGACCCAACATGGTAGGGAGTGTTCTATATGAGAATGTTCTGTATTGGTGTGACCCAATATTGTAAGGAATGTTCTATATGGGAATGTTTTGTGTCAGTGTGGCCCAATATGGTGGGGAATGTTCTATATAGGAATGTTCTGTGTCAGTGTGACCCAATATGGTAGGGAATGTTCTATATGGGAATGTTCTGTATTGGTGTGACCCAGTATTGTAAGGAATGTTCTATATGGGAATGTTCTGTATCAGTGTGACTCAACGTGGTAGGGAATGTTCTATATGGGAATGTTCTGTATTGGTGTGACCCAATATGGTAGGGAATGTTCTATATAGGAATGTTCTGTATTGGTGTGACCCAATATGGTAGGGAATGTTCTATATGGGAATGTTCTGTAATGGTGTGACCCAATATTGTAAGGAATGGTCTACACGGGAATGTTCTGTGTTTTATTCTCCCTGTATCAAAAGGGAGAATAAAACACATCCAAAGATTCATAATTGGTTTGGGGAGGATGAGGGGACACACTCACAGAAAGAAAAATAAGAGTCCATTTGAGCATCCAAGTGTAAACTTATTACACTTACATCCAAGTGTAGTCATGTCCATATGTGGCTGCTGACCACCTGGAGTTTGCTAGTGTTACCAAGGAGCTAAGCTAAATTTTTATTACTACAATAGAACCTCCATAGTTGACCTCTTCCCTACATTGACCACTTCCTTAAATGGACCTAATTTTCATAGACCAGACATTTACCACATGTACTCAATGGAAGTTCCTTATGTGGATCAGTTTGTGACAGTCCTTTGGGTGGTCAACTTACAGAGGTTCCACATAATTAATTTTAATTAATTTTAACTTAACTGCATGTGGCCAGGAAATACTGGTCTAAAACAAGTTACAAGAAAGCATGACCATGCAGTCAGAGCTTTGGCTAGCAACAAGCCTCAGGGTATAGAGATGGTTAGAGAAGATGGGGCTCTTAGCAAAACTGACACATGAGAAAATATGACACTTGAAATTTAATGGTGAGATGAATAAAACAGGGCAACAGGACAATTAGGTGACTATCTGTATTCCAGAGAGTGCCAAAGCTGGCATGTGGCTCTGAAGGCTGACTAAAGCAGATATGGAATTTAATTTTGACAAATACATAGTATAGTCTACCTAGTCTTATATTTACCAGCTGAAGCAGTGAATATGGTTGGAAAGTCTTGAGTCAGGTTTCCACTAAAGGCCCAGTCAACAATGGCTGTGGTGACAGATCATATAAAATAAGCATCTGTCTATAATTTCCTCAGTAGGCATTATAGGCATTAATAACAATAAACATTGGTTTCCAATTTGGATTTATTCTCAGCTATGTAAGAAATGTGGTATTATCCTTTTTTCATAACTAGTGAATAAACTGAAGCTCTTAAACAAGTGCCCTTGCTGCTGCATCAAGATAACCTCGAGAGACTATAAATAAGTTTCCACAAATCCATTCCCATATATTCTCAAAACTCTTCTGCTTTCTCTTTTGGCCCCCTGTCTGTCTCCCCAGGAAACCGTTCTAGAAATCCTTAGCTCAATTTCAAAATGTTATACTTGCTACTTTATTTAAACTGTGGCTCTCCGTGGGGCAAGTCCCCAGAGAGAGAGACATAGCCTGTAACTGTGCGTGTTACAGAGAGCCAGATCACTCTGTCTTTTTTCCCCGAGTTTGAAGTACATGCCTGAAATTAAAATACCACCTGCTCTTGAAATCCACAAGCAACTGGTCACCTGTATGTCCTTGCACTGAAAATTTGGTCTTACCTTTGAATTGCAAAATAGTTAACAACCATGTAGTAGAGAACTTCCTTAAAACGTCCCACTAAGGAAACTTTCCAAGCTCAAGCCATTTCAAAAGCTTAGACACCAAAGAAATCAGTGGGTGGGCCCTACTCTATGTGTCCTCAGCTATCTGCAAGAGCCTCAGTCGCATGGCATTTTACCTGTGAGTCTGAACGGTAAACCCAGTGGGAAGGAAACTAAATGGGGGGAATTACCAACAGGTGTGGCGAGATATAAACTGCAAAACTCATCGCTTTTAGAAAAGGCTTTAAAACCAAAGAGGCGTCAGCAACCTGCAAGGTTCATAAAGCAGGCCCTGCAGTGGGTTTCCCTGGTACTTTTCCGCCCCCGGCAGAACCCACGTAAAATCAGAAATATCAAAAATCTGCAGTTTTTGCAACAAACTGCTAACTTCATGAGTGGCAGCATTTCTGGGCTCACATTAAACAATGCCTCTTCTTTGGAGAAAGAAGAGGAGATAAACTTGAAATAAGGTTTGCTACTGAGTGAGCGCATAACCTGCCAAGTCTTCAGTGCCTTACTAGACGGGCATAACACGAAAGTTTAACAAAATGGCCCAGAGAAAGAAATATTAATATTGCTGCATAGAAAAGTATTTTACTTTGCACAGCATTGTTTAAACATTTGGAGAGATCGTGGGCAAATATTTAGGTTAGGGAGACATCTGCCAAGGTAAAGGTCTTTCAGTGAAAAGGGCATTTGAAACTTCTGTCTGGAATATAACACTTTGCTATAGGAAAGTATCAAAAGGGAGAATAAATCACATCCAAAGATTCATAATTGATTTGGGGAGGATGAGGGGACACACTCACGGAAAGAAAAATAAGCGTCCATTTGAGCATCCAAGTGTAAATAAAATTTAAAAAATTCGAGCCTTCTCGAAATTATTTATTTGACTAAATATAAGCATATAAAGTGAGTGAATAATTGAATAGGAAGAGACAAGAGCAGATATGAGCTGCCTGGAGAGGTAAATTCCAAGATTCAGCTAACTGCTCTTTCCTGACTATTCTCTTTGGAAGTATTTTCTTCCAAAAGTATGCTTCCAGGCTCACCTCAGGTGATGCATTAACATTCTGAAAGCTTTTACCTAAACCAATAAATGAAATTCCCTGATTAGCTACAAGCCCCACAGAGTTGGTAACTTTATCCATTAATTAATAAAGGGACAAATGAAAGGAAGGAGAGGGCAGAGGAGAGCAGTAGAGGGCAACATGTCCGGCCATGGGTATAAAGTCCCAGGATAACAACAACAAAAGCGAAAATGGATGATTTATAGACATTGCTTCCTGGGAAATGTGTTGAAATAGATAGAATTTTGTTGTATATAACAGAAATAAGTTGGTAAGTAATCTGTATACGTATGGGCGTGCTTGTTTGTGTGTGTGTGTATCGTTTTTTACGTGTATACACTCAGAATGCTAACTGATAAGTATAAATATTTACGATGTACTTAGAAATTCTGTTTAAGGAAATGTTTTTATGGGTAGTTTCACTTCACAAATTGTGATGCTGGGACTTTTAGGAGATTACTGATATATTTCCTCATAGAAATCAGTCACACATAGGCTAAGATGAAGAACGACCATACTGATTTCTTTTTCGACTCAGAAATTAACATGATGCCTGGATTTTAAAGATACAGAGGATCTGTGGCAATAAAATATTTATTAACTCAACCAGAAATATCAGACGCAGGTAATTTTTCCTTTATAAACAACTGATATATTTTGATAGGGAAATGGCACCGTGAGACACAAAAGCCTCTGGAGTGGGGATAGAGAGAAGATTGGTTGCAGGGATTCTAGAGGAGTATCAAAGTAACATCTCAGTCCCTGACAAGAGCAGCATTGAAGAGTTTGATTTAAAATAAATATGTAGAGGTTATGCTCTAGCCTGGAGAATATGTAGAAACCAACACATTCTAAATCTAAGTTGATTTGAATATGAAACATATTGGCTTTCTGTATATCTGTGTAGAATTACCAAATTTAAAATTGCAAATTCCACAGACACTAACTTTATTGTTTTTTTGCCCTAGAATGTTGGTTGCAAATGATATTTCTTAAGAATTGTTAAGCCAACTTCTGTACAAATTAAAATATGCTGACTTCTGATTCTAATATAATCAATGCATTGGTCAAAATATATAGAATCACTATGAACAGTGTATAGGTGAATATTCAATAAATATTATGGCCAGATATAACAAATATATAACCTTAGTGAACTGTCATTAAAGTTTTTTTATAAAAATCAAGATATTATGTATGGGAGTATTTTCAGAAATAACAATTTAAAAATATAAACTTTTCAACAATTAGTTAATAAGCAATCTTCAAGATGGTTAATTTACACTACGTATTCACTATGCTAAGTGACTTAGGAGATATCTCAGAATTATGAAAGGGAGTTTCTATATTAAGATTGGAAAATTAAATTACTAATGTGACAAATATTTGATAAATACGTGAAACTAATTGTAAAGGCAAAGTCGGTAAAGAACAGAACTCTGGGCAGCACCTATGGCTCAAAGGAGTAGGGCACCAGCCCCAGCCAAAAACTGCAAAAAAAAAAAAAAGAAGAAAAGAACAAACCACCTTCATGAGCTGGGGTAATGAGAGGATATTTTGTGAAAGACCTATAATAGAATGTGGACATGCCTGAAAATAGAGGCATTTTGTATATTAAGTATTTAAATGTTTTGATGGTAGGATGACAAAAATTTATAATAGAAGGAAATAGTTAACTTCTGATCATTTAAGATACAAATCTAGAAATTATAATAAAATAAGATGGTTCCTTCTAAACCAAGATGTGCTTTACTTTATCAATGTATTTAAGAAAAGGATTCATTTTATTCATTAGAAGTATAGGTTACTAAATAATCCTGGAACAGAGAACATCAGAAAGCTGCAGTTCCCATACCCTCGCTTTTCTGGGAGAGAAGTCAAGCTATTCGGAAGCTATTAAATACATGATGCATTCAATCTGCCTTTGTCTGATTCCTTCAGCTCTAAACCAATTTCTAGCTCCATATCGCTTTCCTTCCAAGAGAATGAGGTAAGTAGTAACAAGTAGTTTAGTACAGGATTGAAGTGTTGCCTATGAAGAAAACCGTCTATACTCATACTCCGGCTCAACCACTCACTACCCGTATGACTTGTACAAATTACTTGACCTCTTTGCGATTCAGTTTACCTATCTGTCAAATGGGCCTAATAATAATGGCTACGTACCAGAGTTTTGGGAGAATTACAGGATGCAACACAATTAGAGGAATACAGTTAGTTCAAAAATGTAAATTATCTAATGACAAACAGTTATACGGCCCCCACAACACTAGTTCCTATGTATAAACAAACTTATGTAGCTTCATGCCACATCCGGCAAGGAATGATTGCCAGAAATACTACATTTCTTGTCTATCCGACAGAGTTCCTACTGCCGATAGATGAGAATTTTGTTGCTATTTTTTTTTGCCATATATATTTTGTTAATATGATGTCAATCCTTGAAAACTACTCATCCTTAAGCTAGAGTAAAATTTGAACAACCAGACCATTACATTAGAGACCATATTCTATCAGACTTTTTCTAAATCAACATATTTCAAAGTACAATTCTGTGAAATACTAGTTTCATGGCATGATACAGAAAAGAGTTCCCCCCTCTGTAAAGTTGGGAAATGTTGCATACAACATCCTTCTCTGCGCTACTATAGCAATCTCATTCATATTCATACCTACCAGAATCGGACTAGTTCTTCATTCATTTCTCTCTGCAGGACTGTAACTTCAAAATCTGGACTTAGTATGGGCATGGTTAAGGTGATCCCAGCTACATCTCAGCTATACTGGAGGCTGAAATGGGAGAGAGCTTGAGCTCAGCAAGTTGAGACCAGCCTAAGCATAGTGAGACCTTGTCTCTTAAATAAATTAATAAATAAGTTAACTAATTAATTAAAAACTAGATTTATCATTTAAGGAATCATTTCCTCTTAAGTATAGTCTGTTATGAAATGTAAAATTAACTAAAGTTTGAGAAGAAAAACACATGATTTTTTTTTCTTTATGCTCACTCCAGGACTTCCTAATTTTTGCTATTTCAGCCTTTCATTTGATTCATGTTCCATAATACAGTAGATGATGCTCTTATAAAAATGAAATGGAGTCATTTCTCAGTTTAAAATCATCTATTTAAAAATGGTAAACAAATTTCAGCTTTCCAATGTTGTTATGGACTGAATGGTTTGTACCCCTCCAAATACATATATTGAAACCTTAACCCCCAGAGTGGCTGTTTTGGAAGTGAGCCCTCTAAAGAAGCAATTAGTTAAATGAGGTCTTAAGATGAGGGCCCTGATTTGTTAGGATTAGCATCTTTATAAGAAAAGACACCAAAGAACTCAATGTTTCTCCCTGTCTCCCACCCGTGCTCTGCACATTAACTGCTCAAGAGAGGTCATGTGAGGGCACAATAGGAAGCCACAAGCTTCCTGTCCACAAGCCAGGAAGAGATCCCTCACTAGAAACCACATTGACTGGCATCTTGATCTTGCACCTTGGACTTCTCGTGCCATAACTATGAGAAAATAAATTTATGTTGTTTACATCATCTAATCTATAATATTTTGTTACTATAGCCTGAGTTAACATACATGCAAATGGAGTTTATTTTGTGGTTGCATGGTATAGTAAGTCCTCACTTAAAGTCATCAGCTGGTTCTTGAAAACTATGACTTCAAGTGAAACAGTACCAGGGAACCAATTTTTTTTTATTCTCACCCACATTATAATGAGATGATGCTGAATTAACTATGTAACTCAAAGATGTACTTTTTGTCATTTTGCTTAAAGTTATGGTTTCTTAGACCGTGTCTTCCAAGATCAAAGTCATTGAGTGAGGACTTTACTGTCCTGTGCTCAGCAAGATACAGTGCAATGAACTATGAGCAATATTAGGAAATGGTGCATGGTTGGTGTCACGTGCCTGGCGTAGGGCTTCCAGTATGTATTTGAAATTCCTTAGCATGATATTCCTTCATTGCTTGGCCCCAACATATCATGAATTCAGGCAGGTGCCCTCAAACATGCAGCCCACGTAGGACATTTATTCGAGTGTTTTTACTGCCACTGCCTGTCCTGCTTAGCAGCCAACTCATCCCGGGGCCTGCAGTCCGTCCCTCCAATGGTCTGAGGGACAGTGAACTGGCCCCCTCTTTAAAAAGTTTGAGGACTCCTGGATTAGGGGAATACTCTAAGAAAAGTATCTTCAATAAATGAATTAGTTTGTCTTTAAAAATTTTGATCCCAAATACAGGTTGATCACTACAGTCTGGCATTCTTCCAGAGACCTTCCAAACCTCTTCTAAGCTGAACCTCCTCCTCTTCATTGAAGTTTCTGAACCCCCCTCTTCTCTCTCTTTGCTCCCTCTCTCACTTTCAGTTGAGGATATTGCTGCATATATGCCAACCTGAAACTATATCTACCTTACCTCCTGTTGCAGTTGTGACAAAATCCATTTTCCTGCTTTTTATTTTCTTTTTCTGCAGTAAAAGCAAAACTATTCTAGTTTCCCATACAGAGAGAATAGTACTGTGAATCAGGTAGACGAGTGTCAGGAGGCTTGAAAAAGCCAAATGTGAACACTCATTTGCCTCTGTACATAAAGATTACAGTGGGCAGCTTCTATACAGCTGAAGATCAAAGGAAAGAGGAGGGCTTATGAGAACCAGAGGGAGCTGAAAACTGCAGCTCTGCGGAGGAAGCATTTCCCCGTTGTTGACTTCCAAGAAAGTTTCTGTCTGGCTCTGAGAGGTGCAGAGAGGCTGGTGCTGAGGGAGTGGCGAGTACTAGAAATTGGAACCTGGTATTTCTGGAATGACACTGATAAGAAGAGTAGGCAAACACAGACAAGGAAATAAAGGAAATCCTCTCTTTCCTCTTTCTCACATCTAGGCTCCCCTCTAGAACCTGAGGTCGGTAAAACCTAAAGGAAGACAAGTGGGAAATGTAATTCCCACTATCACAGAGCAGAACAGAGAAGAATGGGTTTGGAACTGAGAGATAAGATATTTATAAACAAAATTTCTATTATTTCTTTTCTCTTTTGTACCTTATTTTTTTCCTTCTATCATAGCAGCATTCAAACAAATTATTATTATTATTATTGCAGTTTTTAGCTGGGGCCAGGTTTGAACCCACCACCTCTGGTATATGGGACCAGTGCCCTGCTTCTTTGAGCCACAGGCACCGCCCTCAAACACATTCTTGAACTTTCCATAAAACTCTTTCTGGACATCATGTTCCTCTCCACCGCTGCTGTCCCACATCACTGGTCCTCTCAAACAAAGATTCTCAAAATATCTCTCTTGAAAGACTATTTCCACTTGAATAACTATAATTTAAATATTAAACCACAGCAATTAGGCCTTTACCCCCATCTGTTGGCACAATTTCATAGATAGTGAATTGCACCAGTGTTTGGAACGTAAAAGCTTCGACTTTATGCTCACCTGTCTCATCCTCGGAGTGCATTTAATCAGACAGCTACTCTCTCCTTCTGGAAATGTTCCCCTTACATATTTCCATTTTCACAACTGATCCCTCTCATCAGTCTCTTATATTTGCAGCTCTTATGTTACTCCTCTTCTAAGTGTCAGTATTCACAGGTTTTGATCTAGTTCATGATATCTCTGTAGCTGCTTCATTCACTCTGAAAAGAAATTCATGTAGACTTAAGTTTTTATCTATATGCTGATAAACCCCCAAAACATATATCCACATGATATTTCTATTCTAAGTTTAGACATCCAATAACCTGATATTTCTCTTCATCGTTTTAAAAACTTGTCAAACATATTTTGGCCAAATTAATACTGATGATCACCTCTTAAAAAGTTTCCCTACTTTAGTCTTTTCCAAATCAGAACCAAGACTCAATTTTTAGCAGTTCTGGCTACTATGGAGAGATCAGATTGGAGTGGGAGAACTTAGACCCAGGACAACCAGTTCAGAAGCTGTGACAGTGGTTTTAATGGTGGTAGTGGCTTTAAAAAATGATTTTAAAAAACAAAATCAAACCCGGTTACTTCTATTTGAAAATAATTTACTAGCTTCCTATTGTACTCAGGATACATCCCAAATGATATTCTCTGGCCTTAAAGGGCCTTGCCTGACTGTTTATCTCAGTTCACCTTGCACAAGCCTTCCCATAAATAATTAACTATTTTTCAACAACACCACTCTTCTTCCTGTTACTTAACACATTTTCAGCACTTATTATTTCTTACCATTATGCTAAGCAGAGTCCCTATCCTCATGAATATAGAGTCTAACAGAAAATGGCATAAATACATAAATACCTATATATAATTATAGATTTTAATACTGTGTAGGAAATATACATGAGAACTTAGAACAGACTTTAATACTGTGGCTGAAGAATCAAGCTGAAACTAAGGAAAAGGAATAATTAGCTATACAAAGAATTAGGAGGAAAAGAATGACCAAGAATAAGAACACCATGTAGAAAGACCCCAAATCTTAGTGCAGATAAGAATCTGACACATCCAGGAAAGCTGGAGTAGAGTAAATGAAATGGAAATAAGTTAGCAAAGTTAGAGGGTACAATAGCCTAACCAGCCGGGGCATTATGGGTCTCTTGACCTTGGCCCCATTGGATCAGAAAGTCTTTGTTATGGGTTACTGACCTGAACGTACTTAGCAGCATTTCTGGCCATGAAACATAAGCAGTACATGCTTCCAGTTTTGACAACTAAAGCTGTCTCCATATATTGTCAAATGTGCCTTCAGGAATAAAATGGCCTTCAGTTGAAAACCACTGGACTGTAGTAAAAAGTTAGAGTTATGTTTTATATATAAATATGAAATCTGGGTTCTATATTATTTCATCCAATGATTAATTTATTTAGTAAATATTTATTGGACACCTAACATATGTCAGACACCAAGATAAGTGCTAGAGATAAAAAGTGAGTAAGACAAATTCTTCCCTTCATGGAGCATTTAATCTTGTGCAGATTAAAGCTTCTAAAGAAATAACAACACATACCTGGGCATTGTGCCTGGCACCTGTAGTCCCCGCTACTTGGGAGGCTGAGGCAAGAGACTCACTTGAGACAAAGTGTTTGAGGTTGCTGTGAGCTATGAAGTCACAGCACTCTAACGAGGGCAACAAAGTAAGACTTTGTCTTCAAAAATAAATAAATAAAAATGAAAATGAAATACCTTTTTTAGAAGTGTGAATGGAACTGGAGGTCCATAAGTGAAATAACTCATCAACAGAAAGACAAATATTGCAATGTTCTCACTTAAAAGCGGGAGCTAGAGAGTGTGTACACACGTGGGTATAGAATGTGGAATAATAAACACAGGAGACTCAGAGAGGTGGAAAACTGGGAGGGAGATGAGAGATGAGAAATTACTCAATGAGTACAATCACTGAGTACATTGCGTGGGTGATGATTACACTAAGGGCCCAGGCTTCACCAACACACAACATATCCATGTAACAAAAATAAATAACTAAATAACTAAATAAATAAAGAAATAAATAAATTTTTAAAAGAATGTCTCCAATCTAAAGATGACTATGAAATGAAATTAGTCAAATGTCCAAATTTAGGTTGCCCTTAAGCTCAGAAAATAAAATTATTTCATCTGTTTTGTAATATGACTAACAAAGAATTCATCTTAGAAGCAAAGGAAGTATAAACTCTGCTCTTTCCTCATGGGTTCCTTATGCTTATTCAATTATTTTCATTTCAATTTGAAATTTTATTTGCAGGAATATCTTAATCCACTTGTTCATTTTATAAAGTGAATTTGAATTTATTAAAATGAAATAATATAATTCATAAATCTACTCAAATGGTCACATGTAAATTCCAGTGGGTATCCATACAATAAGATGAAAGTGAATAAATAAGTTTACCAGTGTCAGTCACTCTTCATTGGAAAACCCCTCCCCCCTTCAACAGGATCCCTTAGCTATTATGTAGAACAGGTGACTGAACAAATAACATTTGAGGACCCTAGGGTAAATCAATATATATTAAATAGTATTCAAGCTAATTTTTTTTTCATACTTTTAATGGAAAATAAATATAAATAAATATTTTGATATCTTATTTCTGGGCAAGTTTGTGTGTCACTACAGCAGAATGTCAACAGTTGGCTACCCCTTCCATTGACCACCTTCTTAAGTTGACCTAATTGTCACAGACCATATAGCACCACATGTACACATCAGTATGGTAGGCCTACTTTCTTATTTTGACCAGTTTGTTATAGACCCCTGGGTGGTCAACTTACAGAGGTCCTACTATTTGTTTTATTCCAAATAGTTAAATATATTTTTAGTCCAAATTCATAGTTTCTTTATGTTACCTCAAAAATAAAGACAACAACAAATAACAAAGTAGGTTTCTTATCCATTTAATTTCCATCAGCCCCAAGTGCTGTTTCTATTCTTCTGTTTTAACCCAACTGCCAGTTATAGCCTTTGCTTTCTCAACTTGATATCTGGGACCTTGAAATCGTCTGGTATAACTGGCATTGAAGGGATAATAATATCATTTATCTGATCTGTGCTGCAAAGTTGAATCTTGATTTATTTGAGAATCTTGGTGGTTGTTCGTTTCTCAAAACTGCTCTTCATCTTATATCTCACTCTTCCAAATCCAGAGCAACAGCTTTGCAACCTGGCAGGATCTTAATACCTAAACTCCTCTGTGTTCCCCAATCCCCATCTCCCCAATTCTTGCTTGAGCTGGTCTCTTGGAGTATATGGGCAAAAAGCAGATAATTATAGCCAATGTAAGTGAGCACTTTGGCTTTTTCCAATGATGTCTGAGAGGTATAGATGTGGAGGTATATAGTTTACCTTGCAAGTATTTGATGGAAGAGTTTTACCAAAATTTTAACAGCTGCATAATATGAATCATGAACTTCTTAGACTCTGATATTAGTCTTTTTGCCACTTGTGCCCTAATTGCTAAATCAACACCTTAGCAAAACTTCACTTTAATGTATGAATTAGAATAACGCTAACTACCCTCATACATAAGCCCAAATCTCAGTGGATAAGTTCAATATAAGTTTATTTCTTTACCCATCTTAGTTTTAACAGAAAGTGGGGGAAATTTGAGGAAAGAAAATTAGCAGCTCTCTGTAATAATTATGGAATCCAGGTTTCTTGTATCTAGTATCTCTACTCTTGGCATCTTCTCCCTTTAGTTGGCAGATGAGGAAGAAAGTGATTAATTAAAACTTTATTTATGGATCAGCCCCAATAGGGGTATATGTCACTTTTCTTTCCATGCCCTGGCCATATTAATTGCAAGAGACACTGAGAAATGTAGTCTAACTATGTGTCCAATAAAAGAGGAAAGTTTGGAATAGCCACTAAAGTAGCTCCCTGTATTTACCTGTTCCATTCTATAATTTCACTCTCAAAACAACAGCCAACATTTTTAAAGAAAATCTGACTGTTTCATGCTGCTTCTCAAAACTCCACAAAAAAAAAAAAAATGCCCTATTTTCTTTCTAGTAAAGGTACATTCATTACAATGCCCTGCACTGACTTTCATGTTCTGATCCAACTAAATCACTATCCTCATCTCCATTACTATCTTCAGCTCTGTCTCACTCAACCTGCTCCAGCCACACTGGCTTCTTAAATATTCCTCAAATAAGACAGATACAACCTGACTTTAGGATATTTGCACTGGCTACCCATGCTTCCTTGAGTACTATTCTTACAAACATCAGTGTAGTTGAGCACATTACATCCTTTAGTTTGTGCTCGGGTGTCACCATTCCAGTGAGACTTACCTTCCTTAGGACCCCATAACCAATCATCACTGAAATTTAGAATTCAGTACCCTTGTTGCAGTCCTCTTCAGTACAGTGTACCAAATAGATTCTATCTTCCCCACTACAAGGCAATTGGTAGGATTGTACTTTCTGGTTGGCCCTCTTGTGGTTAGATTGGACCACGTGACAAGTTCTTGTCAATAATCTGTGAGTGGAAGTGAGGTAATTAAATAACTGCCTGGCCAGGGATCTGTGAGTTCTCCTTTCCCTTTGACATGGCAATACCATTTTTAAAAACATGGCATTTTCAGCCCTTCTGATTTCTAGACAGCTAATTTGTTAAAGTAACTGTTGTCTTTCATGGCAAAAAGGAGCTTATGATTTGGGATATTTATCTTTTTTATTAATTATATTTAACACTTTTACAATAATGTCTAGTATATATGATATGTCTGGGGTGGGGAATGTGCAGCCTTAAGGCCACATGTGGCCTTTTGGATCCTTACTTGTAGCCTTTTGACTGAATCAAATTTTTACAGAACAAATCTTTTTATTTTTATTAATACATTTTTGTTCATCTGTCATATTTTTATGTTATTTTTTAAATGGACATATTTAGAATACCAAGAAATATAAAATGTTTCAATGAACTAATACTCTAGATTGAGCAGCACAATTAGAATATTAGTAAGGCTTAAGGACTAAACTGACAGCTGCTACACTCCTGATTCAGTTCTAACTTCTCTTGCCTGACTGGTACCACCAGTGCACAAGGCTTGTTAGTGAGAGTTTATGGGGGTACATCAGTCTCTTATAAGCTTTTGACAATAATGCACTATATTTCTTTTCTTTTTTTTTATTCTCAATTTTTTTTTATTTTTCTTACATATACATGTGTATATTAGGTTTCCAATTTTGCCTTCACAAAATTAAAAGGCTACATTTAATGATAATAATAATATTTAACATAAGGACTGAGAACAAAAACCTCCTAAAGAATGAAAGAAGATAAAAACATTCAGAAAAAAAATCAGACGATTGCTGCAGTGAATGATAGTAATAATGCAAAGAAAGTAACATTCGCATTGTCAGATAGAAGTATGTCTATTATAGAATGCTTTGATCAGTTAACTTCTTCTT
>CAUYQV010145048.1:0-15679 GCA_963574575.1 Galagoides demidoff | reverse complement strand
TCATGCGGTACAGTGTGGTGTTTTCATATACAATTTGAAATATTTTCATCAAACTGGTTAACATGGCCTTCATGTCATTGTCTTAGTTACTGTGTTAGGACATTTATATTCTATTTTGGAAAGATTTGCTTCTACCCTTGTAAGATAAATCATAGAGGTGATCCTTCAAATTACCCTCCCTCCACCCATCCAACTCCCTCCCCACCCCCACCCCACACCCCATATTCTTATGATATAATTAGATTAAAGCTATAAATTAGTTTCATAATAAGGCTGTGTACATTGGATACTTTTTCTTCCATTCTTGTGATACTTTCAATACAAATATCCTTGTTGTAATGTGATTTTGGTCTTCTGGATATATACCTAATAAAGGAATTGTAGGATCAAATGGATGGTCTATTTTTAGTTCTCCAAGTCTTCTCCAGATGTCTTTCCAAAAGGAACGTATTAATTTGCATTCCCACCAACAGTGTAGAAGTGTTCCCTTTTCTCCACATCCACACCAGCATCTCTGGTTTTTGGATTTTGTGATATGGGCTACCTCACTGGAGTTAGGTGATATCTCAAAGTAGTTTTGATTTGCATTTCTCTGGTGATTAAGTATGATGAGCAATTTTTCATATATTAGTAGGCCAAGTGCATATCTTTAGAGAAATTTCTTTTCAAGTCACTTGCCCAGCCTGAGATGGGATCACTTGATTTTTTCTTACTGATACATTTGAGTTCTCTATGGATTCTGGTTTTTAAACATGTGTCAGGATATAACCTGCAAATATCTTCTCCCATTCTGAGGGCTGTCTACCTGCTTTTCTTACTGTGTTCTTGGCTGTACACAAGCTTTTTAGTTTGATCAAGTCCCATTAGTGTATTTTTGATGTTGCTTCAATTGCCCAGGGGGTCCTCCTCATAAAATATTCGCCCAGGCCTACTTCTTGAAGTGTTTTCCTTGCACTTTCTTTGAGTATTTTTATAGTTTCATGTCTTAAGTTTAAATCTTTAATCCAGTGAAAGTCTTTCTTAGTTAATGATGAAAGGTGTGGGTCCAGTTTCAGTCTTCTACAAGTTGCCAGCCAATTCACCCAGCACCATTTGTTAAATACGGATTCTTTTCCCCACTCAATGTTTTTAATTGGCTTGTCAAAGATCAGGTAAGAGTAAATAGCTGGATTCATCTCTTGGCTCTCTATTCTGTTCCATACATCTACCTCTGTTTTTTGTGCCACTACCATGCTATTTTAATCATTATCTATTTATAGTATAATGAGGTCTGGTAGCATGATTCCTTCTGCTTTGTTTTATTTCTGAGTAATGTCTTGGCTGTTCAAGGCTTTTCTGACTCCATAAAAAATGAAGAATTATTTTTTCAAGATCTTTAAAGTATGACAGTGGAGCTTTAATTGGGATTGCATTAAAATTATATATTGCTTTGGGTAGTATGGACATTTTAAACAATGTTGCTTCTTCCCAATCATGAGCATGGTATATTGGGATATCCATTTGTGAACATTTTCAACTATTTCTTTTCTTAGAGTTTCATAGTTCTCTTTATAGAGATCTTTCACATCCTTTGTTAGGTAAACTCCCCAAAATTTCATCTTCTTTGGCACTACTGTGAACAGAATAGAGTCCTTTCAGCTTGGCTACTCTTGGTATGTATAAAGGCTACCGATTTATGAGTGTTGATTTTGTAACCTGAGACACTGCTCTATTCCTTGATCACATCTAAGAGTTTTGTAGTAGAATCCATGGTGTTTTTGAGATATACAATCATATCATCTGCAAAGAGTAAAAGTTTGATCTCTTCTGACCCTATGTGGATACCCTTGATAGCCTTTTCTTCCCTAATTGTGATGACCAAGACTTCCACTACAATGCTAAAGAGCAGTGGAGACAACGGGCAACCTTGCCTAGTTCCTGATCTGAGTGGAAATGATTTCAATTTAACTCCATTAAATATAATATTGGCTGTAGGTTTGCTGTAGATGGTCTCTATCAGTAAGAAATGACCCTTCTATACCAATTTTCTTAAGTGTTCTGATAATGAAGGGATGCTGGATATTATCAAAAGCTTTTTCTCTATCAATTGAGAGAATCATATTGCCCTTGTTTTTCAATTTATTTATGTGGTAAATTATATTTAAAGATTTACGTATGTTGAGCCATCCTTGAGATCCTTGGATAAAACCCACTTAGTCATGGTGTATAATTTGTTTGATGTGTTGCTGGATTCTGTTTGTTAGGACCTTTTTGCATATTTTTGCATCAATAGTCATTAATGATATTGGTCTATAATTTTCTTTTCTTATTGGGTCTTTTCCTGGATTGGGGATCAAGGTGATGTTTGCTTCATAGAATGTGTTGGATAGTATTCCGTCTTTTCCTACATTTCAGAAAAGGTTGAGTATTATATCTTTGAAGGTTTGATAGAATTTTGATGTGAAGCCATCTGGTCCTGGGCTTTTCTTTTTAGGGAGATTTTGTATAGTTGATGCTATTTCAGAACTTAATATAGGCCTGCTCAACATTTCCTCTTCATTCTGGCTAAGTCTAGGAAAGGGTCATGCTTCCAAGTATTGGTCTATTTTGTTCAGATTTTCATATTTTGGAGAAAATAGAGTTTCTTGTATTATTCATTAAGGATTTTTTTAATTTCTGAGGAGTCTTTTATTTCATCATTACTATTTCTGATTGATGAAATTAGAGATTTTACTCTTTTTTTCCTAGTTGGGTTAGTCAAAGGTTTATGTATTTTATTGACCTTTTCATAAAACCAACTTTTTGATTTATTGATATGTTGTATAATCCTTTTTTTTTTCAATTTCATTTAATTCTGCTCTAATTTTGATTATTTCTTTTCTTCTACTGGTTTGGGATTGGAATGTTCTTCCTTTTCCAGTTACTTGAGATGTCCCATTAAGTTGTTAACTTCCTCTCTTTCCATTTTCTTGAGGAAGGCTTGCAGTGCTATAAATTTCCCTCTTAGGACTGCCTTTGCATATCCTAGAGGTTCTGATAATTCATGTCTTCATTGTTATTTTGTTCCAAAAATTTTGTAATTTCCTTCTTAATCTCATCTATGACCTAGCTATTATTCAGGATAAGGTTATTTAGTTTCCATATTCTTGTATGATTATGCAGAATCCTGTTTTTCTTAAGTTCAACTTTTATTCCATTATGGGCCAAGAACATGCAAGGAACAATTTCTATTCTTTTAAAATTGCTGAGGTTAGACTTGTTACCTAAGATGCAATCAATTTTGGAGTTTGTTCTGTGGGCTGATGAGAAGACTGTGTATTCAGTTTTATTAGGACTAAATGTTCTGTAGATATCTGTTAAATCCAAATGTTGAATGGTTAAGTTTAAATCTAAAAGTTATTTGCTTACTTTCTTATTGGAGGATCCAATACTGCCAAAGGATTGTTAAAATCTCTGACTATGATGGAGCTGGAAGAAATCAAATTGCTCATGTTTGTTAGAGTGTCTCATAAATTGAGGCATAAATATTAATAATTGAGATCTCATCCTGTTGAGTGTTACCCTTAACAAATATGAAGTGCCTACCCTTATCTTTCCTTACTTTTGTTGGTTTAAAGCCTATTGTATCTGTGAATAAAACTTCAACACCTGCTTTTTTCTGATTTCCATTTGCCTGATTTATAGATGGCTATCTCTTCATCCTGAGTCTATATTTCTCTTTTAAGGTAAGATGAGATTCTTGTATGCAACAGATATTTGGCCTGAGTTTTTGTATCTAGTCAGCCAATGTGTGCCTCTATAGAGTCCAATTTAAGCCATTCACATGTTAATTGAGAATATTGATAAGCCTGGTAGAATTTTGGGTATCGAGTTTTTTGAATGACCAGTGGACATTTTTAATCCTTTTGCCACTGTGTGAGTTGGAATTTGATCAACAGTTTCTGAGTGAGTTTACTTTTGTGGTGGAGGATTGCACTGGTCATTATAGAGGATAGGTCTAAGAATATCCTGGAGAGGTGGTTTAGTTATGGTAAATTCAATTTATCTATCATAATGAAACTCAATTGAGCTGGATACAGGATCCTGGGTTGAAAGTTTTTTTTTTTTTTTTTTTTAGGAGATTAAAAGTCAATGACCACCCTCTTCTAGTTTGAATGTTTTCAGCAGACAGATCTGCAGTCATTCTAATATTCTTCCCCTGGTAGTTTATGGATTTCTGACGTCTGGTTGCTTGCAGAATTTTCTCCTTCATTTTAACTTTGACAGAGTTAATTATATTGTGTCTTGGAGATATCTTATTCAGGTTGAGTTGTGCTTGGGTTCTGAAATTGTCTGCTATCTGAATTTCAGAATCTCTTGGCATGTCTGGAAAGTTCTCCTTCATTATCTCTTGAAGAAGAGCCTCTGTGCCTTTTGAAGCCACCTTGTCACCTTCATTAATTCCTAAAAGGTGAATATTAGTTTTCTTTGAATTATCCCAGAGCTCTCTCAGAGAATACTCCATTTTTTTCCTCTCCACTTCTCTTTATCTTTGAGTGTTTGAGAGAATTTAAAAGCTTTTTCCTCAATGGTCAGTAATCCCTTCTTCTGTCTACTCCATTCTGTTACTGAGTACTATATTTCTCAGATCTTTGAGGGCTGCTAATTCTTGTCTCAATCTGTCAAAATTTTTGGGATTTTGTCTTTGAATTCATTGAATTCTTCAGACAACTTTTTAAATGCTCCTTGAATTTATAATTCCAACTTTACCTCCATTCTATTAATCTTACTTGCAATCCAAACTCTGAATTAGATTTCTAACATCTTAGCCATCTGTTTATGAATGGGATCAACTGGTGTGTCTGCCTGTCTGCCATGTTGTTCCTTGCAAGAGTTGATATAGTCTGGTTATTTATGTTACTGGAGTTTTTCTGCTGATTCCACCCCATGGTTATTTTACACCTTTTGGCTAGCTGAGTAGATAAGGTGAAGTTGGGCTGGGGGCTCCTGCAGTAGTGAATAACCAGCCCTTTGCCCAAGATCTGGGACTGGCACCTTTTACCCTAGAATTTTACAAAGGACCATTACAGTGCTACAGCCTGAGAAACTGGGGAACTGCTTGGTGTGGTGGCACTAAGTGGCTCTTGCTTGTTTTCAGCTGGTCTCTGTCCTACCTTAGTGAATCAGTTACTCTGGGTTGAAGTCTCAGCTGTGGAAAAATACCAGAAATTATGTCATCCCACCACCCATGGGCAACAATTAGAAAAGGAAAATCTAATCTTCCCACAACCACACATCCAGGGCACCACTTGAGATAATCATTGGGTGATTGGCCCAGTTCAAGAGGTCCAAATCAATTGTCCCGGTCAACATTGGTCTTAGGTGGGAGAGTTCAAAAGGTCTCTGGCAACTAGATAGGAGGGATCTGCTGGCAGCTCAAGTATGATTCACTCTGGTGTTCTGTGAGGTCAGAAGGACCCACCCAGCAAATAAATTAGTCTGGGAAGTTTGATGCCTTCTTCCACACTTTGCACCTCTGTCACACCCAGTTACTGGTAACCCCTCAGGGCTGTGACCTAGTTCCATCCAATGAGTAGATGCTCCAGGGTTTTGTGCCTGCCTGAAACACAGGGAGAGCTATGTCTCCTCAGCCTGGCCACTCTCTGCCACTATCCAGCAGGGAGAGCTGAGGTCTGACAACCTCAGGTGCTTAATGGAAGCTGGGGCAGTTTACTCAGTTACAGCCCCACCCCTGATTGATGTTCCTGACAGAACAGAACAATTTTATAGAATTTGTTTCTCTTCTGGGTATATTCCCCTGCAGATCAGATGCTGTTTGAGTTCACAGAAACTACAACTCAGCCCTGGTCTGTGCCACTGCCCCATGTTGGCATGTTTGTCTTGGCTGCAGTCTGTGTTGGGGTGGGCGTGGTTAGAGCTCACATTAAGCTTTAATTTCCAGCCTCTGCCCTCCTGCCTTTGTCTCAGCTATGATCCCCTGAAGACTGGGTGCTTCTTAGGCTTACTAAAGCAGTCCTTTTGGCTCAACCCTGCCCTGGGAGTATGCCATCTCTGCATGGGTCCCTGCATGCCCCACCCCCAGGGAGGTACTGCCACAGGCATATCCTTTACTCACAGGACCTACATTTCTGTCCTAGATCTGTTCCGCCAGTGGCTGCAACTGGAGAAGATGCCCAGCTTCTTCTGGTGAAAGAAAAATTATTGAAGGGAATAATTTTTTAAAATATTTTTCAAATTTCTTCAATTACTAACTTCACAGATGTCAACTAGATTGCCATATCTGCTTCTGCCTTAGCACATTGCAATCTGTTAGGGTAAAGTAGCTGAAATTCGGTCTCACACAAATGTATATTTGATAAAAGAAGGAGCATTTGAATACCTTTTTAGATAATTGTGGATATTCTTTGATACAACATATATTTGGCAAGTGGTAGTTTCTTGTAAGTTAGTTGATTGTGGAATCTGAAACGTCAAAAATAAGCTTTTCATCCTCTGTTAAATGGGGATATACCCATCTATCTTGCACTTTGAATAGATCATCTAATGATCATTGCTTCTAAATGTTGACATATTTCATTATATAAAAAACACATTCATTAATGTTATCAATGTTAGCCTCAGAAAGTCTTTTAAGTATTGGGAAGCTGTCAAGCTCACAGTGTGCATACTGGTTTCCAAAAATTCTAATATTCAATTGAGAGTGAAAGTTTCTCATTGGAAACACATACTGTCAGTTTTTCGATTTTTTTTTGTCATGAAATGCTTACTTCATTCATTTTATTGCCAAATGCACAAATCTGAATAACCATAGTTTTCCATCAGCTATTCTTTCAAGTAGAAATAACTTTACATGAAATAATCAACTAGCACAGCTCATAGCTCAATCACACACATGTTTACATGAGACAACCATCAACCATCACACTTGGAAAGTCAGCATATATGCTTTATGTGTACTTCCCATTTCATCACACAAAATATGAAAAAGACTTATCTTCCATGATCAGTCTTTAATGAGATTAATTGCTACCTCTCGATCAAGGAAATTTTTAAGGAGAGCTAGCTCTCACTCTCATTTATTTCTTTTTGAAACTGTCTGGTGGGGAAGAATGCCATGACTACTAGGATGAGTCGGTAACTGGGACTTTGTTCTTGTTTGGGCTGCAACTGTTTTACCCACTATTGATTTTGTACCTTCAATGTACATGCACACAATGAAAGAAGCAAATAACTTCTTAGTATTATTATGAAAATCATTTTGACCTTAGAGCCCACTTGAAAGTCTCTGGAGCCCCAGGAGTACATAGACCAGACTTGAACTCCCGGCTTTTATCTTTTGGACTAACAAAAAATTCTTTCTCTGAAAGTGGTTGCATCTCTGAGTTGGGTATCTGTGTTCTAATCTAAACATTACTTGGGGAAATAAAGGACAACTGTAGTCTCAGTAGCTAAGAAAATTGTGTTTGAATGAATTGTACCTTCAGATAATTTCAAGATCCGGATGGTGTGTGGAGCTATAGGCATACTTATTAGGCTGAGTCTTCCCGCAGCATGCTGTACTCTGTTTATTATTCAAGCTAATTGGAAAATGCAGTACCAGCAGTAGCTTGAGGTAGCAACCTTATGATCTTCCTCTTCTGGGTAGGATTTATACTCCATGGTACAGTGGATGTCATGGAAACCACTGTTCAAAGGTGGAGAGGAAATGTTCTAGCCTTCCTGCTTAATCCTGCACGAGGTGTTCCCCAGCAGGGTCCAGCCCTTTCTCATTCTCTCTACCTTTCTCTCAGTATCTATCCTAGAATCAGCCTCATTATTTAATTTTTGCTTATGCTGGAGATTTGTTTACATAAAAACTCTTCACCTTTATAATTACCATTTTGCAGACATAATTCAAACTATCCCCTTTTAACAGAATTGTTGCCTCTTTTCCTACAAATAATGATGTATGATGACAGGAACTTGGCTCCATGAGAAACTCTGACAGGGATAGACAGAGCTCACTGCAGAGTTCCATGTGGCCCCATAGTTCCCACCGCTCTCTGGGATCCCAGCTTAGGCTTTGAATTTCTCATCTGCGGATATGAAAAGCCATGCAGGGAATACAGACCTGCAATAACTGCTGTGCTACCCACAGAAAGCTGAATCAGATGCATAGCTATCCACTTGCTGACACCACATTTAAAGAGTCAAGGAGCCAAAAGTATTACTTGCAGCTACTTTCCTGTGTTCTAGAAAGAAAGACTCAATAACACTCATCCCCAGTATCAATGATCAGTGCTTTGAAAGAACCCCAGCCTTGGGCACTGTTTTATTATTGACTTAGGTCAGGACAAGTATTCTGCATCATTTCTGGAGTCCAAATGGCTTTGCAGTTCTTATCCCTGTAATACACCCATCAATTCAACCAAAGACAGCCAATAAAGACATTTTCTAGAGCTTCTAATGTGTACAAGATAATGAGTTGAGACAAACTGGACTGTAGTTTAAAGACTATATTTGAAACTATGCACAATGTTCTATATTTCTTTTCTGCTCTAGGAATGATAATTTTATGAATCAATCATAATTAAACATTGAACCCTTTTTCCTGAGAAGATAAGCTCTGAGAGATGATGTCTGTTTAGCTCATTCATATGGAGTAGCACAACAGCTGATTACAGAGGCTGCAAGAAGGCAACAAACTGATTGTCATAGATTTGTTTTATCCAGAGCAAGTAGACCTTGAACCCGGGGGTCAGACTTGTGCTCTAGCCCCTTGACATATAGAGCAGCCTTGTAGGGTGGGTTAAGTGGAAGGCAGTGCCCTGCTTCTTGCACTTCATATGGCCCTTATTAAAAAATTTTAACATTTGAAGGAACCCAATCCTCTTGCCTCCTTTAATGAATACCTGAAACTTGAATTCCTGAGCATTTAAGGAGAAAAAAATCCTCAGTTTTGCAGATTTCATGTTTGTGGAGGCCAGAGTCACAAGTTTTCAATTCTGGTACAAAAGTAAAGCAGGAAATTATGTTGGCAAAGTCACACAACTCAGTGAGCAGCTGTTTAGCAGTGACTTTATTCTCCCTCCTTTGTGGGCTAAGCAGTCTTGTTGTTTTGTAGCTATTTATGAGTATAACAGGTTGCTTTTATCTTCCTTGGGGGACTTTTCTTTCTAAGAATCCCTCAGTTTCATCTTGGAAATGATTCTGTACAAAATGAATACATGCAGTGCAAATTTTAAGTGAAAATTTTTCTCTAATGAATCTAGATAGTGTAATAAAAATTCAGATTTCCAGGATCTACTGTAGATATTCTGAATTAGAAGGTTTAGAGGTGGAGCTCAAGAACCTGGATTTTAATTAAGCAGCTCTGATGAGATTTGTGCAAGTGATCCATGGGCTGCAATTAGAGAAATGGTGCCCTAGTAAGTTAAATTTTGCCCTGCTCAGACAGGTGAAGAATGTAAACCCATTGCTGTCTGCTGAAGAGCCAGTTACAATGTGAGTTTTGACATGAGATTCTCAAACTCTTGTCTGCAGGAAGCCAATGAGAGAGTTAAAAATGGTCACTTGAACTTGATCACCATCAAGGTACGTTCTGCCTGAGATACTACTCTTGGCTTTGAATCTGTGGTTCAGGTTTTATGCCTCTTCTGTCCTGAGTTTGATGTCTCTTCTGTTGCTCAGAAAAGCTTTATGACTCTGATGGCAAAACTCGAGCTATTTCACTTCTTACCATTCCAGGGCCCACAGCAGAGCTTTTATATAGTAGTACTCACTAAATGAGTAAAGATAGCAAAAAAGAGTGACAGTGATTTCAATTGAGTGAATTATTCTTTTGATCAAAAATCTTGGGAAGTTTCTGCCAGTGTCAAATTCTACTTGTCCTGCGAGGCAGAGGAGGAAGATTTGGAATTGTCATCATTCAAGTGGAATTTGAGTTAAAAATCCAAAGAAACAGCTTCAACAGAAAATCTTGCAACAGAACTCCATCCAAGTATATTAAAAGACATCAAAGAGAAAGTGTTTTCTCTTGTGAGTTTCCTTTCACTGTTAGCTGAATACTTGTAAAATTGATGATGATGTATCTTACTAGTCACCTAGAATGCTCTGTGCCACTGGAGAAAACAAAATTACTTTAATATTTTGAAGGTTTCTTTACTTTGTAAGTTGTGTCTGGGGAACTTATTAATCATTAGAAAACTGGAAGAAATTTAAAAGTACTTCTAAGGGCTCTTTCTTTCTCCAACTACTTTTGCATTTTTAGATAGAACCATGAATAGATAACAGCAGAGCTTAGCTAAAACCAATAAAAATTGATACATATTTTTGAGGAGCATATGAGGAGAAAATAAGTCTATTTATTAATTTCCCTGTAGTTGGGCCCATTCTCCCTTAGTTTATATAATCAATCCTGGCTGAAAAAAAAAAATAAACTGTTGTCTGTATTGAGGAAAAGCCTCTTTTCCTATATTGCTGGAATATTCTTATTATTAATTTTATATCAATTATAATGGCATATTATTAGTTACAGTTGATAAGTTTTTTAAAAAACTTATGAACAACGGACATTTATTTCTCACAGATCTGGGAGCTGGGAAGTCCAAGATCAAGGCGCTGGCTGACACAGTGTCTGGGAAGGAACATAGTCTCTCCTTCCAACGGGGCAGCCTATTGCTGCATCCTCCAGGGGAGATGAATGGTATTTCCTCACTTGGTGGAAGGTGAAGGGCAAAGAAGGGAGATAACTTTTATTATTTCATATGCTGGGCTAGACACACAGATATTTGCTCATTGAATTCTTATTGAACATCTTATGAGCCAGCACTCACAATATCTGACATTACTATGATCAAGATATTAAGAAAGATAATGTTCCCTATAAACTCAACGAGGCATATTTAAAGGAGTTAGCATAGGGAGGGGAACCCCAGTCATGCATCTCAGCTGGAAGTTTCTGATGGAAGCAAGGTTGGGTCTCTGGTTCTAGGGATGAGTTCTAGAAACTTTTCCCCATTGAGATGGAGTGGAGGTGGATTTCAGGGAGATGAAACAAAACAGAACTTTTTGTTTTCTCTTTTCCTATTGTTACATAAGGCTATATTTTTATTCAATATCAAAGAAAAGTTGTGTAAAGACTATGCCACTGTGGAACCTTCTATGACCACGAAGCATTGGGTTCACTTTCTCAGCAAACAGTCTGCCCTCCCTTGCAGACTGGCTTCCATTCCCCCGTTTCCAGATTACTCTAACATTAACAAAGGAAGTATTCTCTGATGGAAAAACAGAATGTCTCCTCTGGGTGGTAAAATTAAACCAAACAGTGGATGATATACAGCTGGATCTCTGGAATCAAATTCTTTGAAGTTTCTGGCAGGCTTTAAATTGGGTCCCAATTCTCGAACATGTATCCTGAGGCAGAAAAAGCCTGGGAGTGTGTGCTCAGCTGGCAAGGTCCTGCGATTGTTTCTGGCAGTGGAGGAGGATATAGATATCTGCAAGGGGATGAGATAAGTATCACTTACCCTTCAGATTCACCTTACACTTGACCTGGAGGAGACATTTCTCCCAGCTGAAGTTTAAATGAATATGCAGGCATTTTGAAGGGCTTTGTTCCTTGTGGTTGCTTCCAGAGAATCCAAATCTTGTTAGAATTATTCTGGGCACTGATTCAAAGTGTGAAAGGCTAAAATATTGCCAACATGGTAATTTACACAATATAATAGCGGGGGAAAATAAATTATCCACAACTTACAGCAATGCCCTATGAGCAGAAAGCCTCTTGGAGCACACAAAAATTATATCTACAATATATCAGCAATGTAAAGCTTGAGATTATAAGAATCAGATTCAAGTTCTTGAAAAATTAGTGGAAATTGCATTTTTCCATCACTTTAGAAATTGAAATGTAATAATAAATGGGCACAGCCATCATGGAGGCATGATTGATTGAATTGCATATTTCACCCTAATTGTTATTTAGCACTTTGCATCCTCAAAGGGCTTTGCCTGAGTACTTCCCAAGTATGGAAACTTGGTATCATCCCCATCTTCTTTATAAAGAAACTGAAGCACCAGAAAGTGGGTTTCCTTCAAGGTCACTTCATTGATCTGAGAAGATAACCATAATGGAATTGGGAGCTATCCAATCCCTTTGTCCTGGGGCTGTCAAGGACTGTGGTGTAGGCCAGATTCTCAGAGCCAGAGAAGATCAAATAATGAAGGCAATTGTATGTGCTGGGGATTCAGACCTCTAGTGATCTTTTCATTGAAATCACTGCTCTTTTTATCAACCTTTTGTTTTCTGGGGCTTTGCATAAAAGTTTCCCTTTGTTGCACAGCTTCTTTGTCATCACTTTTGGGAACAGGATATTCCCTCTCTGTGATCCGTATTTTGTAACTGTCTATGCCTAAGAAGGTTTTACTTGAAACTATCGCTTAGAGTGATTAAGCAATATGAGCCTCAGCTGAATAATATGTGAAAAGGGCAAGTGCATGAAATTTTTATGTAATATCCAGAGAACTAGAAGGAGAGTGTTAGCAGAATAAAGCAAGCAAAGAAGGAAAAGCTAATTGTGTCATCTTAGCAACACAGAGAGTAGATGGAGGAGGATATTTTGATGCAGGGAGGAGTTCACTATCAGTAAGAATGAAGTTCATATCAGTTTTTCTCTCTCCCTGCTGTTCATTTCAAGCCATCAAATCCAACATTTCCACACCTTCCTCTCTTTCTACACATCTATATCTGCACACATTATATCCTCTGGGCTACATGAAAAATGGGACATATCATCAATGTTTCAGTTATCAAAGGAGATGAGAACTGAACATTTAACATTTCTTCCATTTAACTTATAGCAGCAGCCTTCTAAATCTCTCCTTATTGGTGGTTGCTCCCAATCCCACTTCTACATATATACCACCCCTTATGGATTAGTCATTTTAATTGAAATTCTACTTCCTCGCTGAAACTTTTGATCACCTTCTTTTACCTCCATCCTCTAATCTAAAGTCCACTGATTAAAGCTCAAATGCCTCCTTTACTCCATTCTTTGTACCAACTTCTCTATGTTAGGCTTCCATTTCTTTTTGCAATTCACACCAAAATAAAAAATTAGTTTCTTTCTGAGCATGTTTAGAAGTTTTCTGCATCCACTTTGTTATCCATTCTCTCTCTCCTATACAGAATGCAATCTGTTTCCTCCTGATCTATCTCTGCATCTTTTGACCTGCTATTTGTCCCAGGTTCACCTTTAATGGCTCCTCTCTACTGTCTATTTCTGTACTTATTAAAGATTGCCTTGTATTATGATTGTTTTTCTGACCTATCTTCCCTGCTGGATTACATGGTTGTAAGGTGTGCAAACTGTGACTTAGTTATATTTGTATTTTTCTTCTTCTTTACTTTGTCCAATACTGAAACAATGCTGTCCTCACAGAAGCAACTAAATAAGTGAAAAATAAATTAAGTACTCAATGAAAGAATGAGTGATGTATGAGTTTCAGAGAAATAAAGGTATGTACAGTAAAATCTCTGTACTTTAAAAATATAAAATTTAGAAGAAATGCAGCCTCCATTTTTAAAATGGGGAAAGTTACAATTGTTTACATTAAGTATTACATGAGTTCTCTAGAACAAAAGTGCTACAAAGTGTAGGTGGAAGATGATGTGAACTAACAAAACATTACAAACTACCGACTGACTGAATGGAAGCCCTCTTGGCTATGAGGACCCGACAGAAATCTTAGAGCTGAGTTCCCAGCAATGATGGGATGGAAGGTCGGACCTGCCTCATTAAACTCCCTCCCTTTTTAATGACCATCAGGCTTTTTTCTATAAGGGCTAAACAGTAACTAATCTTGCTATTTACTCCTCCCTATTTGCAGTTTTGGCACTACAGCTAACCAGTATTCTTTCCTTATAGGAGGCCACCAACTGTGAAGGTGTTTAACCAATCCATAGAGCATATGCAGAGAGGGCCACAATTTCTGATCATGGACCCCATAAAGAGGCATAAAGCTTGATGTGCAGGTGAATGTTTCTCTTTTCATAAATATTCATGACTCCTCCTATACCTTGTCAAATGTGTATATATTGCCACCTTGCTCAGCATAAATTCCAGTTGCCATTGTCTGTCCCTTAAAGCATGTATTTCTGGCTTCCAGCAGGGGCTTTGCTTCCCTGCCTATTGGAATAGCTACCCACAGGCTGCAGCCCTTTATGAGAAATAAAACTCTCTTTCCCAAATTATGAACCTTGTCATTTTCTTCAGCTACTAAGAATATCATAGACTTAGAACGGTGACCCTTTAGAGAAGTTGGGGTTTGAGAGGAGTCAGAGATATGCACAGAATTAGGAAAGTATAGCTGAAACCAACCATATTTATGCTACCCTTATTTTATGTATTAATTCTTATAATTAATTGTCTATATGCTTGTTTGTAAAACTAGACTGTTGGGAATTTGAAGAAAAGAAACTTTTCTGCGTGGTGTATGGAACATGCTCAATAAAAGTAAGATAAATGGGGTAAAGCATTTCAGGTAAAGCAAATGGGGGAAGCAAAGTAAGGAGGCTGGAATTCATGGAATCTTTACAAAACAGGAGAATGTTTTCATTGGTTCCCAAAATACCTAATAGGGAGCACAATCTGATAGCATTGAGATAAAAGAAGCTAAATAATAAAAGGTGTTCAATGTTTCACTAAGGAGTTGGCTTTTTAATGGTAACCTTGGAAAGGTTTTGAAATGTCAACTGATATCCTATGCTTTTGTTTGAGAATTTAACTGTGGTACCATGATTTGATTGAAATCTAGGCAGAGAATCATATTCTATGTTCTACTTTCTTGTTTGCTAACAAACACCTTCCAGGGTAACCTTTGGGTCAAATCAGTGAAAAGCCCTGATGATTCAGAGGATTAAGCTGTGTGCATAAGCTTGAGGTCTAAGTTGACTTTGAGTGGATTATTTTCCACATTATATACACACATATGCATAAACATTTTTATCAAAATAGTAACTGAAGGAAAATTAATTATTATATAGTCCACTCAATTTGAGTCCTCTATTTTAAGCCCTTCAGGCTTGAAAACGACAACACTGTTTAAATGAATAATAAAAGAGGAATCAATGAGAGCAATTGAAACAGATACAATGAAAACTTCAGGGACTTCTTCAAGCTTTTCAGAAGACTGGGTCGTTGGTTCTTTAGCTAAAATCTTGATGAAATTGAAATGAAAATGGCAAATGTAAGAGAAGGATGGACCCCACTTCAGATGTAATTAATTGAAAAGAATTTATTGATAATTTGGTACACCTGCAGGTAGGCTGCTACCATAGAGGCAAGCAGCCACGAATAGTGGGTGAGAAATCCCTTTATACTGTTATTCTGCATAATCAGCAAGATAGTGCAATACAGAAGCCAATTATACCAGTTAGCATAGCTTAATATAGCTCAAACTAATAATTGCCTACTATTATGGAAAGGGAAAGAATAAATATAATTTTATGCATTATTAGTCCAAAAATTTCTTTTTTTTTTTTTTTTTTTGAGATGGAGCCTTAAGCTATCCCCCTGGGTAGAGTGCCATGGCATCACAGCTCATAGCAACCTCCAACTCCTGGGCTCAAGTGAGTCTCCTGCCTCTGCCTCCCAAGCAGCTGGGACCACAGGCGCCCGCCACAACACCCGGCCATTTTTTGGTTGCAGCCATCATTGTT
>CAUYQV010145046.1:0-11818 GCA_963574575.1 Galagoides demidoff | reverse complement strand
TTGTTTGGAATGGTGCCGTGGGTTTGGTCTTTTTTTACCAAACTGGTTTACCTAATGGTATAAAGGTTGGGGCACTTGGTTTTGGGGCATCAGCGGGGGTGGACTTGGTGTATCGGCCCGTTGGGGTTTTTTTTTTTTTTTTTTTTTTTCAGTTCAGCTTTTTATTTTAATAAAATCAAATTATGCAGGTAGTGCCTGTGGCTCAAAGGAGTAAGGTGCCGGCCCCATATGCTGGAGGTGGAAGTAATGGGTTCAAACCCAGCCCTGGCCAAAAACTGAAAAAAAAGAAAAAAAATCAAAATATGCATAGCACATGCAGTGCTAGCATCTAAACTAATACAATAAGCAATTACTAAAGCTACAGTGACTTGAGCTTCAATCTTTTATATTCAACAAATTTAAATCTATTGTTATAATTTTTTGAAACCTTATTTATTAACTGAAAATATTGCTTGCTGATAAAACTTGCCCAAATGCTATTGCTGAATGTACAAGTCACTGATTATGCCAATACAACAAAGATAACCACATGTTTCAGATTGCAATGTGCCAGACATTCACTGGGAAAAAAAATACACACATCTAAACAAAACTCACACAACAAACATCTGAGAATCTGGAGAGGCCCCTTGGTTTTTAGGACCCTGGAACCAGGGGGCTTCTTTCTAAGAAAGCCAAAGTTAGAAGGGGGAGGGGAGCAGGCAGACCTTCTTCTGTGATCAGTGTCATCTCTCCCTTCACCAGACCAGGACCATGTGTGGGATTTCACTGTCTGCATTCCCCCAGTCTGCTTCCCCTTCAGTTCCTAGCATGCAGTAGGTGGTCAGCACATGTTGGAAATACATAGATATGGCATTGATGACTGGGCATGGGAGTGGGGGTGAAGGAAAACCAGTTCTATCTCCTCCCTCGCCTTCTCAAGGTACTGAGTACATGTAAGTGTGTCTGAGTGTGTAAGTGAGAGTACACGAGTGAAAATGTTGGTGTGTGAGGGAGTGTGTGTGTGTGAAGTATCCTGAGCAGACAGCCCTGTGCACTCTCCCCGCCTGTGGCTAAGTGGTTACTGTGGGCTGAGGTGCCTGCCCAGGGTAGCTTATGGCATGGGGAAGGAATTCTCTGGGAACCCCAGCAGGCCTGGGCTGGCACCCCACCCACAGCAGTGACCCAGCTGGGTGGCTGCTGCACTGAGTCAACCCTTTGGCCCGCCTTTGCCCCGCCCCTCTTGGCCCTGCTGCCATATCAGAAATGAAGGGCAGAGGAAGCCTTGAGAATGCCCTGTTATCTGCCCCAAACCACGAGACTGTCCATCTGCACAGCTAGCTTGGTGGGGGTTGTTCCTACCCGTCCTGATCACAGTCAGAGAGGGCAAGTAAGAACTGAAAGAATAGTCAGAGCTAAGGGTGAAATCCAGGAAGGTGATGTGAACCCAGAGAGGTCCGTGTCTTGTGCAAAATCAACAGCAGAGCAGGAAGCAGGTTTCCAGAAGGTGGTTGTGGCAGTGGGGAAAGGAGGGGGGGGGGCACACTGGCGTAGGAAACACAAGGTTCAGAGCTGGCAGCCCCTCCTCTGCCCCAGTGTCTCCTTCTAAGTCAGGGAGAGGTCTGAATGCCACCACCTTTTCTTCCTCAGGCCCAGGTTGCCTGGAGAGTGTAACAGGTGGATTTCTTGGAGGTCTTCCTGCTGCCATTTGGAGCTCAGGGGTAATGCTTTGAACATCCTTATTTTTATTTATTTTTGTTTATAGGCTATACAGCTACATAGTCTGAAATGCAAAGCTTTAAAAAAGAGATAAGGTGAAAAATAATTCCCATACCCAGCCCACGCACCTCAGTTCCTCCACTTAGAGGCCCGTACAATCACTGGTTTTCTGGGAATCCTGAGTTAGGGATATCTAATTGGAGCTTCTCATCCCCTCTGTTTTCCCTCTGAGAGAGTCTCCCTTGGGAGGTGGGGCTGGTAGGTACTGGGAGATACCTGGCCTTTGAGGTTGGGGCCTGGGTCAGGTGGATTGGCATCTCTCCTTTCAGGGAGATCGTAGGACCTCCTTCTGGGTCCTGACCTTGGCCCCTGCTTAGCAGTGTCCCACTCAAGCCTCTTAGGATAGGTGGGGCCAATCAGTTCTCCTTCCCAAGTCCTTGGAACATCCATGAGAACTCCCTGCCCTCCAACCCAGGTACCTGACCCCAAGCTGCGGATCCATAGTCTCCCTGTGTGTTTATTTCCTCATGCAATTTATTTATTTATTTTTTGAGACAGAGCCTCAAGCTATCCCCCTGGGTAGAGTGCCATGGCCTCACAGCTCACAGCAACCTCCAACTCCTGGGCTCAAGTGAGTCTCCTGCCTCCACCTCCCAAGTAGCTGGGACCACAGGCGCCTGCCACAACGCCTGGCTATTTTTTTTGGTTGCAGCCATCATTGTTGTTTGGATTCGAACCCGCCACCTTAGGTGTATGTGGCTGGCGCCTTAGCCACTTGAGCCACAGGCGCCGAGCCCTCCTCATGCAATTTATATAGTTTGCACACCATCTTTCTCTTTGACAGTTCAAATCTGCACAGATTTATTAAGCACTTAGTATATGCTTGGCCTGGCCTGGAGACACAAGTGATGTGCACTTTGCTAGGGAAGGCCAATAAGAAAATAGTGTTTCAGGGCAGCATCTGTGGTTCAAGGAGTAGGGTGCTAGCCCCATATACCGGACGTGGCGGGTTCAAACCTGGCCCTGGACAAAAACTGCAAAAAAAAAAAAAAAAAAAAGAGAACAAAAGAGTGTTTTGATCCAAGACAGCCCATGCTACATTCTCTCATAATGGGGGGAACAAAGAAATTAAAAAATCTGACAGTACCCAATGGTGGTGAGAACATGGTTCACTGGGTGTATTCCTGCATGGCTGGAAAGAGGGTAAGTTAGAATAGCCAAATCAAAGAACAGTTTAGAAACTTTTAGGAAGTTGACAATGAACCTTACCTATATTTTAGCAATCCTACTTTCTACATTTTTATTCTAGAGTAGGGGTTTTCAAACTTTTTGACAGGCATCCTCAATAAGAAATAAACTGTGGACTGGGTTCAACTGGCTCTGACCTAGGATATCGGCTCTTTTGGAGGCTGAGGAGCGAGGATCACTTGAGGCCAGGAGTTCAAGACCAGCCTAGGCAACAATAGTGAAACCCTGTCCCTAACAAAAAAATTAAAAATTAGCTGGGCATGGTCACCTGCCTGTAGGTCTAACTACTCAGGAGGCTGAGGTGGGAAGATAAATTAAACCCAGGAGTTCAAGATTACTATGAGCTATGATTCCACCACTGCATTCCAGCCTTGGTGACAGAGTGATAGTCTGTCTCTAAAAAAAGAAGAAAGAAAAAAAAATACAATGTGACTCAGAACATACACCTCACATACCCACAATGAACTTTTACCCTGATAGTTACGCTGATGTGTGACACTTATTGTTATCTTCTAATCAATTTTGAGTTTTTTTTGAGACAAAGTCTCACTATGTCAGTAGAGTGCTATGGCATCATAGTTCACAGCAACCTCAAACTCTTGGGCTCAAGTGATTCTCTTGCCTCAGCTTCCCAAGTAGCTGGGACTACAGGCGCCTGCTACAACACCCAGCTATTTTTTTGTTGCAGTTGTCATTGTTGTTTAACTGGCCTGGGCTGGGTTCAAACCCCCAGCCTCAGTTTATGTGGCTGGCACCGTAACTACTGTGCTATGGGCACCAAGCCTCACCTATTTTTTTTGTTGTAGTTGTTACTGTTGTTTAGCTGGCCTGGGCTGGGTTCGAACCTGCCAACCCCGGGTGTATGTGGCTGGCACCCTAACCACTGAGCATGGGCTCCAAATCCAATTTTGAATTTTAAAAATGCTGATCTTTACCCACTAAATTGACTTCTTAATGCATTAATGGGGCTCAATGCACAGTTAGAATAACACTACTACCCTGGACACATTTATGTATATGTACAAGGAGAAAAGAATGTGTACTACAACTTTGTTGTGATAGCAAAACTTAGGTATTTATTCAAGACCAAAATGAAAAAACAAATTGTGACGTGGTCAGGAAGTGGACTGTCTGACCAGCTATCTTAAAGGATGTACACAGAGTTATACCATTTATACAAAATGTAAGCCCCTGCAAAGTGATATCATACTTTATTTATGGATACATTGGCATGTGTTATTGGCATAAAAACCTGCATGAAATGATACCCACCCAAATCAGGATAGTGCCATTGTCTGGAGGGAGAGGAAGGGGAGTATAGTTGGAGGGAAGTATGCATAAGGTGCCTCATCTGAATTTTTAAGGTTTTATTCTTAAAAACGTTGGAACTAAATTTTGCAAAATACATAGATTTGACACAGCTGGAAGGAAAGTGTAGGGCATTAACTACGATTCTATCTTTTTTTTTTTTTAATCGAGACAGAGTCTCACTTCATCACTCTTGGTAGAATGCTGTGGTGTCATAGCTTACAGCAACCTCAAACTCTTGGGCTCAAGTGAATCCTTTGCCTTAGCCTCCCTAGTAACTGGGACTATAGGTGCCCACCACAATGCCTGGCTTTTTTGTTGTTGTTGTTGTTGTTATTGTTGTTTGTTTAGCAGGTCTGGGCTGGGCTTGAACCCACCAGCCCCGGAGCATGTGACTGGCACCCTAATCACTAAACTATGGCCCTAACCACTAAGCTACGGGTGCCCCTATCTTTTATTTCTTAAAAGTATTTTCTAATAATATTTAAAAGACTGAGTCCCTAGTACTTTAGGGAAGGAGACTTTATTCTCGCCATGGCAAATGGAAAAGGGGGATTTTATAAAGGGAGCCACGGGAGCCCAGGCACAGGAGTACAAGTGGATGAAGTCCTGGGGAAACGAGAATGGACACTCATTCTCCTGCCTGGGGATGCTATGACACTCTCCCCATTTAACAGATGAGGAAACAGAGGCTCAGAGAACTGCTGCTGAAAAGTGGCAGGGCTAGGACTTAAACTCAGGTCTGTAAGTCCCAGACCCTGAGCTTTTGATGAGTTTTGTGAACTGGTCAAAAGCTTAGGGTCTGGGACTTACAGACCTGGGTTTCTGCTTGAGGAGCCATCTTGGTGGCTCCAGAGGGTATAGGGGTGGGGATAAGAGGGTACAGGCAGGCAAGCTGTGAGCATCTCTGTGATGGGCTAGGGCATGCTGACCCTGTTCTGCAGGCAATGAGGAGGTGCAGAAAGGTTTCCAGCCTTCAAGTAGGGGAGTGAACTCACTGGAGTTGTACCATCTGTTTCTTACTTTTATTTTTTTTAATCAGCTGAACCTGTCTTTAGTAAATTCTAACTCAGAACCCAGAGCTCACAGTGAAGCTGTCTTTGGCAGAAGCAGGTGATGGGGGACTGGAGCCCAGGGGTGGTTCCTGTGGAAATAGCTTAGGCCTCAAGCTCCAGAAAATTACTAGAAGCATTGTGTGGCAGGAGACTGGGAACAGCATACTAGGACTTGAGTCAGGTAGGGAGGGAGGCATGCTGCCTATCTCTGAGTCCTCCTGGTTGATGGAGAGAGAGGCTCAGTGCTCTCCCAGACTGGGGGAGGGGTGGGCAAACCAAGAGCATGTGCTTGGGGGCAGATAGGCCTGAAGTAGAGTGATCTTCACTTCCTGGTTGTGAGACACCGGCTGAGTTATGGAACCATTAATTTGGATTTGGGGAGAGGAAGGAGATGGAACCCTGTTATGGCTGGGGCAAGGAAGGCACAAGTCCTACAGGTGTTTCCAACTACTCCCAATTCATCTGCTGTGTCTGGAGGAGAAAAGGCAACTGGGCCCAGGCTGGCAGCCTGATCAGAACCTGGTGCCCAGCAGAGGCCTGACACACAGTAAGCCTTCAATAACCACTTATAGAAATGAATATTTTTCCTTGCTGACTCTTGGAGCAAGTGAAACTTTCTGAGGTGGTGGCCCTTAGCAAGATTCTAGTAGTGGTGGGAGCAGTGTAGAATGCTGGGCTAAACTTCTGCCTCCAGTTACCATAAACCTGTTGTGTGACCCTGATGTTTGGTGCTCCTTCTCTGGGCTTTGGTCATCTCTTCTAGGCATAGTGGCATACATGAAGATTTATGGTTTTTTTTGTTGTTGTTTGCTTTTTGAGACAGAGTCTCACTTATGCCCTCAGTCGAGTGCTGTAGCATCACAGCTTACAGCAACCTCTAACTCTTGGGCTTAAGCGATTCTCTTGCCTCAACCTCCCAAGGAGCTGGGAATACAGGCACCTGCCACAACACCCAGCTATTTTTTTTTGTTGTTGTTGTTGTTGTTGTTGCTGTTGTTTAGCAGGTTGGGGCCTGGTTCGAACCTGCCTGCCTGGGTGTATATGGCTGGCACCCAAAACACTGATTTACACCAACTCTGTTTTTTTTGAGAGAGAGTCTCACTCTGTCACCCAGGCTATAGCAACCCCAAACTCCTGGACTCAACCAATCCTCCTGCTTCAGCCTCCCAAGTAACTGCAACTATAGGTGCCTGCCAAAACTGTCTGCTAATTTTTCTATTTTTTGCAGAGATGAGGTCAGCCGGGTCTCAAACTATCTTCCCATCTCCTGAGCTCAAGCTATCCTTCCACCTCAGCTTTCCAAAGTGCTAGGATTATAGGCCTGAGACATACCCAGCCCTTGGATGAAGTTTTTCCAACTGTAGTTTGCAACCCATTGGTACATTTTAAAAGTAATTGAGTGGGTTAACCAGTTTAAAACAATAACAACACAACTGAAATAGAACAGAAAATATCAGAATGTATCACGGGTCACAGGGTAAGTATTGTTTTGTGAAACTATTGTTTCACTTATACTGTATGTAGATGAAGGTGTGGACTAGGCTGATGTAGAACTTATTTTTTACAGTGGGTGAAAAAACTGTAGAATACTGAACTCAGCGATCCCAGAGTTGTCCTCCCCTCCCAGGCTCTGGGGGGTCTTGTAAAACCACACACAGCCAAGGGCTCTCCTCCTGCCCGGGTCACCAGCTGTCTTTTTGCTCTTAACTGTCTCCACCCCTCCCCGGGTCTCTCCTTCCTGCTTCAGTCACTGAGTCCCCCCCTCCCTTTCTCCCAGGGACAAACGCGCCCCCCCCTCAGGAAGTAGAGGGTGGGAGCTTGAAAAGGGAGCAAATGTGATAGAATGGGGGTGACAGCGGGTACCCTGCGCCAGTTCAAATAAAAGGACTAGAAAGCAAACACCCAAGCACCCGGGTACATACAGAACAGAACAGAAAGTAAGATAGCCTGGGACAGGAGTTTGGGGGCAGGACTTCGGGAGCCAGAGCACGCCGGCTGTGCCGAAGCGAGGTCACTCCCGGAGGGCTAGCACCCGCACTTACTTGTCATTGTCATTGTTGGCTTTTGAGTGCCCTATTAACTAGCTTGGGTAACTTTCTCCCCCTCACTTTTTCTTTCTTTCTTTTTTTTTTTTTTTAAAGGAAATAAAGAGCCAAGTTTTGCAGCCAACTCCTGGAGTGGGAGCGGCTGAACTGATTCGGAAGTTGGATCTCTTTGTACACAGGAATGCGGAGAGAAAAAAACAAAACCCACCCCATTGCTTCATTTCCCCTCCAAACCCTAGCACTTTCTCTTGTGCAATGAAAATGCTTTTCACATTGAGCAAAATGAATCCCGACTTGTGCTGCAAAGGGATGAGCTCGCCTTTAGGCGTCAGACGGCTCTCAGCCGGGCGCGGAGACCGCAGGGCGGCTGCGACAAGAGCACTCTGGGGCGCGTGGCTCACCGTAGCGACTGCAGGGGCACTGGACTCCCCCTCTGGGTGGGTCCGCGCTGGTTTTCAGCGACTGGAGGGCCAGGAAATGGATAGTCTGAGGAACCCCGAGGGCAGAGAGCCCCCGGCTACGTCTGGGCCTCCCAGGGATGGAAGTTCCACGAGCTTGCGGGAACCCCTGGACTGCCTGGACCCAGGGCGTCTCCGGGAGTCAGGAGAGCTGGCAACACACTGGTCGTCCGGACCCCGGACGTGCGAGGGTGCTGGGCGCCGGGAGGCGGGCCGGTGCACATGGGTGCCGGCGGGCGGGCCCTGGCAGGGTGCGGGGAGGGGGGTCGGGGTGTGGCGTCCCCGCCTCCCGAGCGGAATTTGCATGTGTGCGGCTGCCCCAGACTTCCTGCTCCTTCTACGCTGCAGGTACGCGCGGGCCGGGCCGGGCTGGCTGGCGGCGGGCGCACCAAGACGTGGGCACCTCCTCACTCGGACCCGGTGCAGCGCCGCGCCGCCTCGCCTTTCTGCTCTGTAGCCGCCAGCCCGCCCCGGCCGCACGGACCTCCAATCTCCGAGGCGGGGGCGCGCCCCCCTGTCCCCAGACGTCTCTGCTCTCCACACTGAGTCTGGCCACGCGCCCCTGGGCGCCCCTGCCACCTTGGGCTCCGGAGGGACGCAGCCATGAGCGAAATGTCCAGCTTTCTTCACATCGGGGACATTGTCTCCCTGTACGCCGAGGGCTCGGTCAATGGGTTCATCAGCACTTTGGGGTGAGTGAAACGACCGAGAGGAGGGGCGAGGGCGGGGAGGGGGCGCTTGGGTCCTGCTACCAGCTGCGTTCGTCCTGCCACGCCGCCCCCTAAAGTGAGGACCTGGACGTCCCCAGCCTCAAGGAGCTGGAGAATGGCTAGCCTCCTTCTTTTAGAGAAAGGAAGTGAAGTGTTTGCTCAGGTAGGAGTCAGGCGCTCGGCCCGGCCGGAGCTGGCAGGAGGCGCCCCCCTCGGCGAAGCCTCCACCCTCCTGCCTTACCTCAGAGGGGACGCAGGGGGCGAGACTTCCTCTGCAGGTGGTCCTGGGGGTGAGGTGGGTGGCTGGACCCAGAGTTGGGGAGGAGCATCCGGGCCTGGACGTGCTCGGCTCTGGGGGTGGGTCGGACGTGTGGGGGTTGCAGGTTCAGCTTGGGGCCTGGAATCCTCTGTTACGGATCTTGTAGTGCCTTTAAGGGGGTCGCCTCTTCTCACAGCTCTCTCCTGGTACCGCCGCCCTCCAGTAGGAGTGTCTTCTGTCTTCTCCTTCCAGGCGTCCCAGATCCTAGCCAGCTGCCCCTCTTGTCCTCACTCTACCCGTCAATTTCCTGCGCGGGTTATCTGGCGCCCCTGGGTCCCTGGTCCCAGGTCATTGCCAGCACTTTACAAACATTAATCAATTCTGGCCGCCACCCCCCAGGGTCTGGCTGGATAAACAGGGAATCAATTCCTGTCTCTAGAGAGGGCCGGATCTGTAGCTGGGATGGGCAGGGGAGAAATTAGGCAGAGATAATGGCTTTATCTTCAGAGAAGTGGTTGGGTGAGTCTTGCAGATGGGGGAGTAGCATGGGCTCCACCTTTCCAGTCAGACCCCAGGGCAAGGCCAGACTTTTTTCTTTTGAGTCTCCTGGCCTGTGTTACAGTGTTTCATCCTCCCAACCACAATCCTGCTTTAGGGTAAACCTACCTCCTTGCCCACCCCACTCTGCTGGCTGCCAGCCAGCTCTGTGGTCCTTCTCTCTGGCACCTTTGGAGGACAGCTCTGACACCCTCAATCCAGGACTGGCTCTGGACAGCATCTGGATCACCCCAAGCCTGAGAGGTGGTAGTCACTTGGACCCCTTGGTCTCTTGCAGGGGTGTTGGCAGTTAAGCTTTCCTCTTGCTGGAAACTGTGAGTTTGGAGGGTTAGCACTGCCAGCAGGGAGTTCCCACTGGGAATTCCTCCGAGCTCTGCTTGTCTTATCACAGCACCCTCTAGGCCTCTCCTATTCCCTTCCCTGTTCAGGTGTGGAATCCCTGGCCACTGGTCTGTCCACTCCCACCCTATCTGACTTCTGCCCAGTTCCCCAGAGGGGTGGACTAGCATCTGTGCAGGTCTCCTCCAGAGAGCAATGACCACGCTCTGGCTGCTCTGAGACCAGGGCATGCTCATGGAAGGTACATAGTAAATACTTGTAATGATGCTGAGGGACAAAGGAGAGAGTGAAGAGGTCATGAGGGACATGGGGACCAACTGTGGAAATTCCTTCTTAGGGTGTGAACAGCACTGAGGACTTTTGGGAAGTGACCAGCTCTCTCTGTTGCTTAGTGCCTATCTCAAGGCTGAACACACAGTGAGTGGCTTTTTTTTTTTTTTTTGAGAGAAAGTCTCACTTTATCGCCCTTGGTAGAGTGCTATGGCGTCACAGCTCACAGCAACCTCCAACTCCTGGGCTTAGGTGATTCTCTTGCCTCAGCCTCCCAAGTAGCTGGGACTACAGGTCCCTGCCACAACACCTGGCTATTTTTTTGTTGCAGTTTGACCGGGGCCAGGTTTGAACCCGCGACGCTTGGTATATGGGGCTGGTGCCCTACTCACTGACCCACAGGCACCACGCAGTGGGTGATTTTTAAGCACCTGTGAGATTGAACACAACCAGGGAAGACATCTTATTCTTTTTCCCCCTGCCTTCCCAAAGGCCTCATTCCCTCATAAGGGATTCCATCTGCGGCTCCCTGACATAACTTTCATCTTGGCCCTTCCTGCTCCAGGAACTGCTTGATCTAGTCCATCTTGATCTTGGGGCAGGTCCTGGTGGCTTTGAGAGCTCTTCTATCCCAGGGTGTACCTTGCCTAGGCAAATACCTCCACACCTGACTTTCTACCCACCCTCCCACCTTATGTGCAGGCTCCCACCTTAATTTTCTGGGCTTTTCTAAATGCCTTCTGCATACACCTACCTGCAGCTGTAGCTGCACCACACTTCTCTGTGTACCTGTGGTCTAGCCCATGTTGTCAGTCTTTTTACATTTGCTCCTGCCTTCTAGTCAGTCTCTGTCTGGGTAAATGTCCAATCCTCTAAGACTTAGTGCTAAGTGGCCTCTTTTGAGAGATACACCTTCCTCCAGCCCTGCAAGGCATAATTAACCCTTTCTCCTCTATGTTTTCAGAGTGCTTTGTACAGACTACATTCTGGTATTAATCAGGTTGTTGGAAGTTTCCCTGCAGGCCCACATAATGCTGGGCACTTTATCAGGATTAACTAATAATTACACCCTTCATATATTCAGCACATCCATAGACACTGTACTGGGTGCCGGAGTGGCAAATAAGGGAGCTGTGCTTCTCACCTTCGTGGCTCTTAGAGTCAAGGAAAGAAGGATTTATAAATGATGTCAATTATTGATACTCAAAGTATAGTCCTCAGTCCAGCAGTTTCAGCATCACCTACAAGCTTGTTAGAAATGCAGAATCTCAGACCCCATTCTACTGAATCAGAATCTGCGTTTTAATTATACCCTGGGGTATATTTGGGGTCCCCAGAGTATAAGGTGTGAAGTACATTGGTGTGATTCTCTCTCTGCTCTATCCTCCCTATAGTCATTTTGACTCCATTCTCAACTCAGAGTCCCCTCTGCCTTTCCTGATTCTGTTGACACCTATGTCTGTGAACTCTGGAGGCTGATTTGATGAGTCCCTGTGCTAGTCCGGTGCCTAGTGCTCAGTGTCCAGGAGGTGCCAGTAAGGACTGGGCAAAGTGAATTTGTGGAAGACTGGGGTGGCCTTGGTGGGCAAAAGGGCCAGGTCAGCTGGGGAGATGGGAAGGGGGGCATTGGTTGGGAAGGGAGGCTGGGGCAGTTATAAGAGCCAGAGCTTTTGGCTTGGCGCCTGTGGCTCAATTGGCTGAGGCGCCAGCCACGTACACCTGGGGCGGCGGGTTCGAATCCCCAGCCCGGGCCCGCCAAACAACAATGATGGCTGCAACCAAAAAGTGGCCGGGCGTTGTGGCGGGCACCTGTGGTCCCAGCTACTTGGGAGGCTGAGGCAGGAGACTCGCTTGAGCCCAGGAGTTGGAG
>CAUYQV010145041.1:0-11111 GCA_963574575.1 Galagoides demidoff | reverse complement strand
AAATTGACCCTTGACATAAAAATTTGGGGCTAGTTTTGCTAAAGTTACTTATACATTTTTATGAACTTATCATTACATAGGGATTGCATATTATCCATAGCATCTCTGTCTAAATCTTCGCAAGTAGGACATTATTTTTCTGACAGTTTCTCATGTTTACATGGATGGAGCTGGAAAATGTTCTTCTTATTGAAGTATCACAAGAATGGAGGAAAATATCCAGCCCTATTATGAAACTAATTTATAGCTTTCATATGAAAGGTATAACTTAATTATAGCCTAAGAATACAGGGAGTGGGGAGGGGAGGGGTGGATGGGTGGAGGGAGGGTGAGTGGAGGGATCACCTCTATGGTTTATCTTACAAGGGTACAGCGAATCTTTCTAAAAGTAGAACATAAGTGTCTTAACACAATAACTAAGAAAATGACATAAAGGCTACGTTAACCGGTTTGACGAAAATATTTCAAATTGTATATGAAATCACCATACAGTACCCATGATTGCATTAATGTACACAGCTATCATTTAATAAAAAAAAAAAGAAGCGCAGCCTTGGTGATGCAGAGTAAAGTGGGTGTAGGTGAGCATGAGGAATAGACACGAAGAGTGTCCGACACAGAGACACAGAAGAAAAGACATGGAAGGGCATTAGGACAATATGGGGAACAGCACACGCAACTCTGTGCCAGGCTGAGCCTCCCACCCCCGCTGCAAAGGACTGAAGTCAATATAAGCACAACATTCTGGTTGGATTAAATACGAATTATCTCGGTGCATATGCACGCAGATACACACAGTATATTCATGTATGATCAAGGACAGTGGTTTAATAAATTGAACAGAACTTACTATATAATGTAGTTTCAATTCTAAATGGATCTTCACAAATTTTCCTTTGATTAAGAAACTTTCATAGGTTTGGTTAAGGGCTAGGGATAAAAACCAAGGGTGCCCACATACTCAAACTGCCATCTGGTAAGTGATGGATGTACATCCCCTTCCCACCAAGACAAAGCCTGTTCCCATTCTGTTGGTCCGCTCACTAAAATTATTAAAAACTTTCTGAATGATTCTTTTGTTTTCAATTTCATTCATTTCTGATTTAATTTTAGTTATTTCTTTTCTTCTGCTAGGTTTGGGATTAGATTTCTCTTTTCTTTCCATTTCCTTGAGATAATTCGTTAGGTTGCAACTTTACAAATCTTGCCCTATAAAGCCTAGAATATTTATTATCTGGCCCTTTACACAAAAAGGTTTGCCAATCCCTGCTATATGTAGTGACTACTCCACAACCTCACTGTGGGAATCGAGTGAACATTATTAGCAGAAACCTTCTGAAAATGTATTATGTGGCAACAAAGGCTCTCACATGTGTAGCAATTAGCATTAGTTATAATTCTGATACCAGAGCTCGCCACCTTCCCCAGAGTCCTCTGCACCTGTTTCCAAGCAATGGTCAGGAGATTCTATGTCCTCCAACACTCTGAGTACCTGGGGGATTTCTGTGCAAGATTAATTCTCAGAGTCAATTCGGAGAGCAGTTCAAGGACTGAGGCTGGCTGACTAAACACCAAACTGGCCGAGAATTCCTGGCAAACAAACAAATCAAATAGAGTCCAAATGTTTCTTAATTAGTCAAAACATTAATAAGAAGTTAATTACTCTAAGTTATGCCCAGAGAGCTCCTCATAAAGGAACAGCTGGAAGGTCTGAATTTGCCCTGAAGAGAATCGGGCACACTATAAAACAGATCCTGAAGTCCAGTGCTTCTCTGCCTGCCCAGCTGCCCACCAGGCACAGGGAAGCAGAGGCTGCCTGTAGTGTGGGCCTGGTTGCTCCTGGGGCTCTGCCCCAGCTAGCTCCTGTTTCCCCTCCTGAACCTCAGGGTCTAAATCTGTAAATAAACTTGTTATATCTTTCCTCTCTACCTAACAGGAAAGTTATGAAGCGCTACTGGAAAAATGGTTGTGACAGTATAACCTTTGTTATGATTAGAAATAATGAAAAAAACAACCCTCAGGGGACAGATGGTCAGAGCCAGAAAACACAAAGAAAATATTGGTAGCGTTGACTTCATTCATTCAACATTCAATTAATATTTAGTAAGATCCTATTAAGGGTCAGATACAACATAAAAACGAAAAGTACTTCTATAGGAAAAGTAGATTTAAAAGGCAAATACATTTAAAAAACTTACATTATATATGACAGATAAAAGGCTGCAATTATTAATGTATTAAAAAAAACCTTAAAAATTAGTAAGAAATTATAAGCATCCAATTAAAGTAGGAAAGGGTAAGAATTCATAAAAAAATGAATAACCAGTGAGCTATAAACATGTGAAAAGATGTTCAACTTTACTAGTAATCAAAAAAAATGAAAACTACAATGACAATAGGGTGTCATTTTCTGTAATGGCAATGCAGGTAAAGTGTGATAATGTCGGATATGGGTAGAAAAGTGAGGACATTTTGAGTATATAAGTTAGTTCAAACTTCCCAGAAGGCAATTTACCAGTTTCTAGCAACCCTTTAAATCTGCATACCACACCTCTATTAACTTGTCAACAGGGCATTGTTTGGCGACCTGACACTGTGATTCTAATGATCTTCAATAATAAATCTGTGAGGATGTCCTGGCAACTTCAGAACAGAAACAGCGAGGAGGTGGGTGGTTACACTTCCAGATCCTAAGACAGTTAAAGCTACAGGTTGTAAGTGGTAGAGAGGAAGTTAAGCTGGTCAGGAGAACAGCACAAAGAATTCATAAGTGAGTCCAGCGAAACCAGGCTGCATTGTAAATCAGAGTGGGCGAGGGTAGCAAGGACGAGTTGGTAGGTAAGAGTTGGATGGCATTAACATTTCAGTTAAAATAGTTTCAATTCTTGGATATTTTCAGTTATATCTCAAAAGTCTTTCAGCTACTTAAAAATGGATTTTGAAATATTTAAGGCATTACTCTATGAAGAGTTATGTAAGGAACTTATGACCCATCCACTCACTTTAAGAAATATAACATTAATAACACATGTCCCTCATTTCTGATCCTGACTTCTCTCCTCCCTACTACCTCCAAAGGGAGTTACTGGGTTTGTTATTTATGATTCCTGAGCATTTCTTTATAATTAGGATACATTTGTACTTATCTATAAGTGCTATCTATACTATTTTACCTCCAGCAGAACCTCTGTAAATCGACCACCCAAGGGATTCTAACAAACTGGTCAACACAAGGAAGGAGGCCTATTGTATTGATATGTACATGTGATACATGTCCAGTTTATGAAAATTAGGTCAATTTATAGAGGTGGTCAGTGTACAGAGGAGGTCAACTCTGGAGAGTCTATGATATATGTGTGTTTTAAATGAATGGCATTATACTATAAAAAATAGAAAGAGTTGGGATAGTTGTATACTTCAGGGAAAAAATAAAGCTAAATCTTTACATCACTTTTTAAATGAAAATAAATTTCAGATAGATCAAAGATTTATATGTAAATAACTCAAGTACATAAATATTGAACAGAAATGTGGGCAAATATTTTTTATAATTTTCAAATGAGAAAGGCAGAAGTCTTTCTACAAAGGGAAAACTATGATAAACAAGGCTGAAAGATAAATTTTAAAACCAGGAGAAATAATTTATGTGATAGATAAAAGACTAAAATCCCCACTATACCAGCTTATTTCAAAGTCATAAAAAAGGTTCAATATGTAATATATCAACAAAGAAATGGACAAAGAAAATAAATGTGTAATTTTCAGATGCAATTACAGACAATAAAAATACGAAAATAAAATCATACGATCATTCTTTCTTTTACTATAATGAATATAGAGGAAAACAAGGTATCATTTTTCTTAGAAAATTGTCAAAGAATATGTATAAAAGCAGGTATTGCTAGGAAATTTGAGAGAGAGAGGGAGAGAAGGTATTACAAACTGAATGTTATATCCCTCTTAGATTTTTATATTGAAATCTTAACCCCTAATGTGACCCTGTTAAAGAGGTGGAACCTTTGAGAGATCATTATGTCACAAGGGTGGAACATTTGTGAATGGGATTTGTGCCTTTATAGAAGAGGTCCCAAAGAGCTCTTACCAACCTATTTCTGCCAAGATACAACAAGAAGTTAGCAGTCTGCAACCCATAAAAGAGGCCTCATCACAACACAACCATGCTTATCACTTTGACCTTGGACTTCCAGCCTGTAGACTGACCATAAGAAATAGATTTCTCCTGTTTATGAACCACACAGTCTATGGTGCTTTGTTATAGCAGCCTCAGCTGACTAGGATAGAAGGAAGAAGGAAAGAGAGAAAAATGAGTTGCATTTCTCTGATGATTAGGGATGATAAGCATTTTTTTATGTTTGTTAACCATTTGTCTTCTTCAGAAAAGGTTCTGTTCATGTCCCTTACCCAGTTGTAGTTAAGATTGTTTGCTCTTTTTATTGATGAATTTGAGATTAATGAAAATCAGAACCACTCTGAGATATCACTTAATCCCAGTGAGAATAGCCCATATCACAAAATCCCAAAGCTGTAGATGCTGGCATGGATGCAGACAGAAGGGAACACTTCTATACTTTTGGTGGGACCACAAACTAATACAGCCTCTTTGGAAAGAAGCATGGAGAATACCCAAAGAACTGAAATTAGACCTTCCATTTGATACTCCAATCTCATTACTAGGCATCTACCAAGAAGAAAAAAAAAAATCATTTTAGCCCGGGTGCAGTGGTTCATGCCTGTAATCCTAGTACTCTGGGAGGCCAAGGCAGGTGGATTCCTTGAGTTCATGAGTTCAAGACCAGCCTGGGCAAGAGTGAGACCCCCAAAGGCTATGTTAACCAGTTTGATGAAAGTATTTCAGATTGTATATAAAACCAGCACGCTGTACCCCATGACTGCATTAATGTACACAGCTATGATTTAATAATAAATAAATAAATAAATAGAAAAACTGAGGTAAGAGGATCACTTGAGCCTGTGAGTTCATAGCTATGAGCTATGACACCAAGGCACTCTATCCAGGGTGACAGCTTGAGACTCTATCAAAAGAAAGACAGGAAGGAAGGAAAGAAGGAAGGAGGGAAGGTAGGAAGGAAGGAAATCATTTCATCACAAAGACATCTGCACTAGATAGTTTATTATAGCTCAATTTATAATCTCTTATACATGGAAACAATATAAATGCCTATCAACCAAGGAATGGATTAACAAACTGTGGTATGTGTATACCATGGAAGACTATTCAGCCACAAAAACTTGGAGACTTTACTTCTTTTGTATTAACCTGGATGGAGTTGAAACACATACTTCTTTTAAAGTATCACAAGAATGGAAAAGCAAGTATCCAATGTATTCAATACTCATATGAAGCCAGTAGATGACCTAATACATGCCCACACAAGAGAAAAACTCAATTCAATGCAAGATGAGGGGAGGAGGAAGAAAGGAAGGTGGACAGGAGAGGAGGGAGGGGGCTTGGTGTGCTCCCACTTAATGGGCACAATATAAGGGTATATGGCACACCTCTTGGTGCAGGACACAACCACAACAGGGACTCTACCTAACAAATGCAAACACTGTAATCTAATTGTTTGCACCCTCACATTCATTTGAAATTTAAGAAGAGCGAAAGAGAGAAATGAGTGCACGTTGATGGCAGGACTTTGGTACATTCACACCTTGTGGCTGAGCATGAAAATTTGTCTCCTAGTTTCACGGACTTTCAGTTTCCTCATTGGCTAGAAACAAAAATGATTATAGCTCCCTGCAAGTACTCTCTTGGGGAAGAAGACAGAGTAACAGTGAAAAGGCTTGGGAAACTATAATTGGTATAAGCAAGGAATTATACTTGTTCAATTATTGAAGGCAGGGGTACAATATGAGGTTTGACAATTAAGTTCAGGAACTCATCCTAGAAAAGGTGCTACATGTCCCATTGCTGAATATCACTTTTGCCACCAGATGGCCAAAGGGAGTACTTTGAAGGGGACTGTAGTAATATTCAGCAATGAAGTATGAGCATTTTTTTCTAGGATGAGTTTGTGAACTTAACTGCCTAACCTCATACATCAGTTAACATCAGACTCCAAGGAATATGTTTCTTCCAACCTCCTATCACAATGCCTTTCCTTCCATTCCATGAACACGTCAAGCTCATTTCAGCCTCAGTATTTTTGTATTTGCTGTTTCCTCTTCTTTCTTTGGCCAAATTTCCTATGACTGCCCACAGCCCCCCACTCCATTTTCTGTTCTAATATCACTTCCTTAGAGAGCACCTTCCTGACAGTACATCTGAAATTATATCTTTCCTTCAGAAAAGACTGTTTTCTCATATCTAGCTCTGTTCTCAGCACTCTAGGGACTGTGAGCTCCTCAAGGAGCTGCCAGGTTTGCCAAGGAGGAGGCTTACAGACACAACACATTACAGCCGGCACTCTACTGGGTACCGACGACATTCGAGATACTCTTCCAAGCCCTATCTATAGCAATCTTGTGAGGGGTGCTGTTATTCCTATATTATAAGTGAGGAAATTAAGGCAGTGAGAAGTCTAGTAACTCACAGTCTATGGCAAAGAGGGGATGGAAACCCCATGGTTTCTGGCACCTTGAGTCCCACATGGCTCTTCACCTATGGCTAACAGGTTGGGTGAATGATTAGAGTGACTTCTGTGTCCTGTGTTCACAGGATGTGTGCCTGCATCTTCATATCTATTCCAGTGACAGCCACTAGAACAGCTTACAAACATTTCTGGGTCTTTTTCCCCTAGGCACATGAGGCTATAGCACTTTTCTGCCCCCTCTGTTAGGGGTAGCCTTGTAATGTGTCTTGCCCAATACATTTCAAGCAAAAGTGAAACATGTGTCACTTCTGGGTAGAAGCCTTTAATAATTGGGAAGCAGCTCATCACCTTTCATAGTACAGGTGATCAGTGATGTTCTTAATGATAAAGGTGACATCGGGCTGGGGCCCTGAGTGAAAAAGACTTGGAGCAAGACCCAGTGTGGACATGTAGTTAATTTAATCTATGGAGAAATAAACTTTTGTTTTAGTCTACTGAGATTAATAACTTAGTCCATCTTGATTGTTACAAGGGTATAAGTGAATCTTTCTAAAAGCAGAGTATGAACGTTTTAATTCAATAACTAAGAAAATGACATGAAGGTTATGTTGACCAGTTTGATGAGAGTATATTAAAATGTATATGGGAACAGCATACTGTACCCCATGATTGCATTAATGTACACAGTTATGCTATAAGAAATAATAATAATAAAAGTTAACAGCTTAAAATAATCTCTTGTAGATGGGCTCATTTGCTCATGTCTGTAATCCTAGCGTTCTGGGAGCCCAAGGAGAGTAGATTGCTTGGGGCTCATGAGTTCAAAACCAGCGCTGAGCAAAAAGCAAAACCCATCTCTACTAAAAATAGAAAAACGGAGGCAAGAGGATTGCTTGAACCCAAGAGTTGCTATGAGCTATGACACCACAGCACTCTACCCAGGGTGAAAGCTTGAGACTCTGTCTAAAAACAATAAAACCTGTTAAAACTATCAAATTTTTTTGTTTTGTAAGCCTCATGTTAACCACAAAGCAAAAACATACCATACATACAGAAAAATTGAAAATCAAGGAATAAAAACATACCTCTAGAGAAAATCACTTAGCTACAAAAGAAGACGACAAGATAGGAATAAGAAAATAAAGAATGTACAAAACAACTAGAAAACAACTAAGCAAAATGGCAGTAGTAAGTTCTTACCTATCAATAAGTATTTTAAATGTAAATGGATTAAATTCTGAAATCAAAAGACATAAAGTGGCTGAAAGGAGTAAAAAAAAAAAAAAACCCTAATTATGTGCTACCTACAAGAGACTCACTTCAACTTTAAGGACACACATACTGAAAGTGAAAGGATAGAAAAATATATTCCATGTAAACAGAAACCAAAAGAAAATAAGAGTAGCTATACTTATATGTATATTAGATAAAACAAACTTTAAATCAAAAACTGTAAAAAAGAGATAAAGGTTATTATGTAATGATAAATAAGTCAGTTCAACAAAAGGATATACCAGCTATAAGTATATTTGTACCCCAAATTTGAGCACCTAAATATATAAAGCAAATATTAATAGATCTGAAGGGAGAGAAGGACTGTCATATAATAACAATAGGAGATTCCAACTCCCCACTTTCAACAACAGACAGAAAATCAACAAGGAAACATTAGATTTAAACTACATTTTAGATCAAATGAACTTAACAGACATACATGGAACATTCCATTCAATACTGCACATAAATCATTCTCCAGAATAGATCACATGTTAGGCCACAAAACAAGTCTTAACAAATTTTAGAAGACTGAAATCATATCAAACATCTTTTCTGACCACAACAGTATAAAACTAGAAAGCAATAACAGGAAGAACTTAGGACAATTCACAAATATATGGAGAGTAAACAGCATACTCCTCAAAAATTAATGGGTCAATAAAGAAACTAAAAGGAAAATCAAAAATTTTTGACACAAATGAAAATGGAAACACAGCCAACTAAAATGTACAGGATACTGTAAAAGCAATTGTAAGAGGGAAGTTCATAGAAATAAGTGCCTACATCCAAAAAGAAGAAAGATCTCAAATCAACAATGAAATGTTGTGATTGGGGTTAGGGGTTGGGATTTGGGGAGATGTAGGTCAAAGTATACAAAATTTTAATTAGAAAGAAATAAGTTCAAGAGATCTATTATGCAATATGGTGACTATAGTTAACAGTACATTATATTCTTGAAAACTGCTAAGAGAATGAATACTGAAAAGTGTTCTCACTACAAAACTGATAAGTATTTGAGATAATGTATATGCTAATTAGCTAGATTTAGTGATTTCACAATGCATATATACTTCAAAACATCATGTTGTACATGGTAAATATACACAACTTAATCTGTCAATTTATATATACACATACACACACAGATGGTTCTTGACTTATGATAGTTCAACTTGTGATTTTTTTTTATTTTATGATGATACAAAAGTAATAAGCATTCAGTAGAAACTGTACTTCAAACACCCATACAACCATTCTGTTTTTCACTTTTAGTACAGTCTTTAGTAAATTACATGAGATATTCAACACTCTATTTTAAATAATCTTCACGCTAGATGATTTTGCCTAACTGTAGGCTAATATAAGTGTTCTAAGCATGTTTAAGGTAGGCTAGACTAAGGTATAATGATTTGTAGGTTAGATGCATTAAATGCATTTTGACATATTTTCAATTTATGATGAGTTTATTGGGATATAATCCCATCACGAGTCAAAGAGTGTGTGTGTGTCTCACATACATATACACACACAAACATACACACTAGAAAAAACACGAACAAGCTAAGACCAAAGTTAGTAGAAGAAAGGAAATAGTTATGAAATCAACCTAAGTGTTCACTGATGGATGAACAGACAAAATGTGGCACATACACACAATGGAATACCATTCAGCCATTTAAAAAAAGGAAATCCTGTCTTTTGTGACAACATGGATAAATCTGGAGGATATTACGTTGAAGTAAAATAAGCCACACACGCATACCTCTCACTACTTAATATTAGAAAGCCAAATAACCCAATTAAATAAACAGGTAAAAAACCTGAATACAAATTTTTCTAAAGAAAACATATGAATGGACAAGAGGAATATAAACAGATGCTCTAAATAATTAATCACCAGGGAAAGGCAAATCAAAACCATGATGCAGTATCACATCACACCTGCTATGATAGCCATCATCAAAAAACAGAATCAACAAGTATTGGTGACGATGCAGAGAAATTGAAATGCTTGTGCATTTCTGGTAGGAAGGTAAAACAATGCAGCCACTATAGCAAACAGCATTGAAGTTCTTCAAAAATTAAAAATAGGCTAGGGGTGGTGGCTCATGCCTATAATCCTAGCACTCTGGGAGGTCAAGGTAGGAAGATACCTTGAGCTCTGGAGTTCAAGACCACCTTGAGCATGAGCGAGACCCTGTCTCTACTAAAAATAGAAAAACTCAGCAGGTGTTGGGTGAGTGCCTGTAGTCCAGCTACTCAGGATGCTAGGGCAGGAGGATCATATGAACCCAGGAATTTGAGGTTGCTATGAGCTATGATAACAACATGGGACTCTAACCTGGAGCAATAGAGTGAGAGAGACTCAATCTCAAAAGAAAAAGAAAATTAAAACTTGAACTATCTGTTAATCCATTCATGTGTCGATAGGCATTTGGGCTTCCTCCAGGACTCAGCAATTATGAATTGGGCTGCAAAAAACATTCTTTGTTTATTATCTTGTAAAATATCTTTGTTATGGCTCGACACCTGTGGCTCAAGTGGCTAAGGCGTCAGCCACATACACCTAAGGTGGCAGGTTCGAATCCAGCCTGGGTCGGCCAAACAACAATGATGGCTGCAACCAAAAAATAGCTGGGTGTTGTGGCGGGCACCTGTGGTCTCAGTTACTTGGGAGGCTGAGACAGGAGACTCACTTGAGCCCAAGAGTTGGAGATTACTGTGAGCTATGATGCCACAGCCCTCTACCCAGGGGGACAGCTTGAGGCTCTGTCTCAAAAAAAAAAATCCAAATATCTTTGTTATAATGTGATTTTTGGTCTTCTGGATACATACCTAGTAGAGGAATTGTAGGATCAAATGGCAGGTCTATTTTAGATCTCTAAGTATTCTCCAAACATCTTCCCAAAAGCCTTAAAGAAAGATGGAGACGTTACCTCTTACATGTTTACATGGATGGAGCTGGAACATATTCTTCTTAGCCAAGTATCTCAAGAATGGAAGAAAAAGCATCCAATGTACTCAGCCCTACTTTGAAACCAATTTATAGCTTTCTTATAAAACCTATAACCTTATTATAGCTCAAGAAGAAGGGGAAAGAGGAGAGGGAGGGGAGGAGAGGGGTGAAGATGGGTGGAGGGAGGGTAATTGGTGAGACCACACCTACAGTGCATCTTACAAGGGTACATGTGAAGTTTACTAGAATATAAATGTCTTAACACAGTAACTAAGAAAATGCTGTGAAGGCTATGTTAACCA
>CAUYQV010145033.1:0-20204 GCA_963574575.1 Galagoides demidoff | reverse complement strand
AAATAGCCAGGCATTGTGGCGGACACCTGTGGTCCCAGTTACTTGGGAGGCTGAGGCAGGAGACTCACTTGAGCCCAGGAGTTGGAGGTTGCTGTGAGCTGTGATGCCACAGCACTCTACCCAGGGTGACAGCTTGAGGCTCTGTCTCAAAAAAAGAAAAAAAAAAAAGAAAACCTACATAGGGGTAGCACCTGTGGCTCAGTGGCTAGGGTGCCGGCCCCAAATACCGAGGGTGGTGGGTTCCAACCGGCCTCAGCCAAACTGCAACAAAAAAATAGCCAGGCGTTGGCAGGCGCCTGTAGTCCCAGCTACTTAGGAGCCTGAGGCAAGAGAATTGTCTAAGCCCAAGAGTTGGAGGTTGCTGTGAGCTGTGACACCAAGGCACTTTATCCAGGTGCAACAAAGTGAGACTCTGTCTCTTAAAAAAAAAAAAAAAGAAAGAAAGAAAGAAATTTGGCTCCTAAAACTAAAGAAAACATAACCCATGCAACAATAAATATACTGATGGTTTTACCACACCCACTTTGCACACTACTCTTCTCGAGTGCAGCGCTAGTATAAACTGACACTTTAGTATGCATATTTAACAAAGCTGAGTCAAATGCTTAAAGTCAATAAAAAATTCCCAAAATATTTCTTTTTTTTTTTTTTCAGAGGTAGTGTCTTACTTTGTTATCCTTGGTAGAGTGCCGTACCGTGACCTGCCTGCTCACAGCAACCTCAAACTCCTGAGCTCAAGTGATCCTCTTGCCTCAGCCTCCCGAGTAGCAGGGATTATAGGTGCCCATCATCACACCTGGCTAATTTTAGAGATGAAGTCTCACTCTGATTCAGGCTGTTCCCGAACTCGTTATCTCAAGTGATATTTACCTGCCTCGGCCTCCCAGAGTGCTAGGATTACATGCATGAGCCATGGTTCCCCGGGCCCAAAATGTCTCTATAGGGATAGCTATTAATATGGTTTTCTTCTCCTTTTAAGTCTATTAAAAACTCAATGCTAATACATTCCATAGTTGCAAAAACTCCTACAGGTATGGTTCCATCCAAAGGTATGACTAAAATGCTTAAACGGTCAAAACAAATTAAAAACAGATACCTTGAACTTTCACTGTAACTTTCACTTTTTCTATCACTCTTCCACTCATCTTCTTCGGAAGAACAGGAACCTTCACTTTGATCACAGGAAGTCTCCTAATTTGCATGGAAAGAACAAAAATTAATTTTTAAATTTTGATAACTTTAACTTGTTAAGAAAACTTCACACAATCATCACAACTTTAAGATTAAATCACCTAAGAAATAGGTATGACAATCAGTAAAAATATAATTACATAAACTTAAAACTTCACTATGTCCTTTTTCTTATTAAGGCATAAGAGAAAAACATCTGCCAGATTAAACACTACCACTGTTAGCAAAGAAAGTGATACAACAGGTCATTGTGAGTGAGGTTAATGAAAAGTCAGTGCAAGTGTTCTGGTTTGAACCTCTGTGCAGAGGTTATCTGCTATTTTAATTTTCAATTCCCTGTAACATAATGGTAAGTATCTTTTCATATGATTGTTCCCTATCTGTATTATCATCTTTGGTGACATATCTGTTAGCTCTTTTTCCCTTTTTTTTTTTTTGTTTTGAGACTGAGTCTCACTTTGTCACCCTGGGTAGAATGCCCTACTATCATAGCTCACAGCAGCCTCAAACTCTTGAGCTCAAGCGATTCACTTGCCTCAGCCTCCTGAGTAGCTGGGACTACAGGCACCAGCCACAGCACCCGGCTACTTTTTATAGACAGGGCCTCGCTCTTGCTCCAGCTGCTCTTGAACTCCTAAACTTAAGCAATCCACTCGCCTCAGCTTCCCAGAGTGCTAGGAGTACAGGAGCCACCGCACCCAGTCTTTTTTCCCATTTTCACTTTGTTTATTTGTTTGTATTTTTATGGAGACAGGCACATGTGCATAACTTTTTTTTTTAATTAAGTCATATACACATAGATCATGAATACATTTATGCATATGTGGGGTACAATGTGATTTTTTTATACAAAATTTATACAATTTATACAATTTTTTACAATTTGACGTGCTTACATCAAACTAATTAATATAGTTTTTGCCTCATTTACTTGATTATTGTGTTAAGACATTTATGTTCTGCACCTGATAGATTTGACTTGTACCCTTGCAATATGCTCCCTAGGTATGGTTCCGCCTTTTTCCAATTTTTCAATTGGTTGCTTTGTTTTCTCAATATTGAGGGGGTTTTTTGTTTGTTTGTTCTTTTTTTTTTTTTTTTTGAGACAGAGCCTCAAGCTGTCGCCCTGGATAGAGTGCTGGACATCACAGCTCACAGAGACCTCCAAATCCTGGGCTCAAGCAATTCTCCTGCCTCCACCTCCCAAGTAGCTGGGATTATAGGCGCCCGCCACAACACCCGGCTATTTTTTGGTTGCAGCTGTCATCATTGTTGTTTGGCGGGCCTGGGCTGGATTCAAACCTGCCAGCTCAGCTGTACGTAACTGGCACCTTAGCCGCTTGAGCCACAGGTGGCAAGCCTGTTTGTTCTTTTGAGACGGAGCCTCAAGCTGTTGCCCTGGGTAGAGTGCCATGGCATCACAGCTCAGAGCAACCTCCAACTCCTGGGCTCAAATGATTCTCCTGCCTCCCTCCACCTCCCAAGTAGCTGGGATTACAGGCGCCTCCCCCACAACACCGGCTCAATGTTGAGTTTTAAGAGTTCTTTATATATTTTGAATACAAGCCCTTTATCAGATAAGATTTTACAAATGTTTTCTCCCAGTTTGTGGGTTGTCTTTTCATTTTCTTAACAGTTATCTGTCCCAGAGCAGTTTTTAATTTCATAGTAGTCTAAACTATCAATTTTTTCCTTTCACATTTGTGCTTTTGGTGTTGTAACTAAGAAATCATGGCCACCCCAAAGATACAGATTATGCCCATTATTATCTTCCAGAAATTGTATGACTTTCCTATCTCACATTTACTAAGTTTACAATACATCTTGAATTGATTTTTGCAAAACACTGATGGGCTAGGTACAGTACATCATGCCAGTAATCCTAGCACTATGAGAGACTAAAGTGGGAGGAGCCCTTCAACTCAGGAGTCAAGATTAGCCTGACCAAAGCAAGACCCCCATCTCTACTAAAACTAGAAAAATAAACCAGGCGTACTGGCAGGAGCCTGTAGTCCACCCTACTCAGGTGGTTTGAAGCAGAAGGAATGTTTGAGCCCAGGAGTCTGAAGCTGCTGCGAGCTATTTTGCTGAAAGCTGTTTTAAAATTTTTTAAGAATTAAGGCAAATTTGTTTAAGATTATCTTATACGTTTTAAAGTTATACCACTCACTTGTCTTATAGAGCTTGAAGAGTCATTTCCAGAAGATAACTCATGCTGGCCAAGATTTCTTCTACCATAATTTGGATATTTACGCCTACATGTCCTCTGTCTAGACTGTGACACCAAAACCACTGAATCCGGCTAAAACATAAACACACAAATGAAAATCAACAGCTAAATAAGAACAAAATGGGCATTACATCATTTCCAAAAAACAAAATATTCTTAAATAACCTACATTTTTACCATACACTTTTAATTCAAGCTTGCTATTTTTATTTTTAAGGTCCTTAGAAGACATAAGAAAAGGCACATTACACGAACATTTTCCAAAGTATGTGAAGATGGTTTACTATGAAATGAGAGAAAATAATAAAAACCTGAAAAGGATGTAACTTTGCAAATATAAATTTCACAAATGAAAAATGCATTCATATGATGCTGTAACCAACCTCAAGGAATATATCACTACCCATATGTACAGTTAGAGAAATATCAGAAATAATCATCAAATACTAAACATAATTATTCTGAAGTTTTAAAATGTTTAGATAACCTGTTATAGGTACTTTTCACTTCTATTTGAATTTCTCACATATTTTTATTTAAAAATAAGCCAAATAACTATATTGGTTTTAATTCTTTGAAAAGGCATGCCATTCCCCCAAACACCAAAGCCATAGATGAAATTACCCAATGAAAGCACTCAGTTCTTGAATTCATGCATCTGTTTGACTAATAGTGGTCTATTTTAGAATTTCAACATTACACTGGCTGATGTTAAAATGAGGTCATTTTCTCTTACTTTAACATTATTAACTTCAGCAAAAACTTTATTAGTTTCATTAGTGATAAGAGGTAAAAACAAGTGAGTCAACAGATTCACTGAGAAGAAGAAAATCTGGCAAAACATATTTTTAACACTATGTGTGTTAAAAGGCACTATATTCCTTAAAAGGCTATAAAGAATTACAGGACCAAGACAGGAAGAAGATGGTAATTTTTTTAAAACCCTAGAATTTCCTTCTGGAAGAAAAAGCTAAGGAGTTTAGCAATGAAGCAAAAAACTGACAGATTAATTCATGAATTAGGCTAACAAAAATTGCAATTCACAGATATCTATGTGTAGGAGAAGTCCACAGGCTTCAGCTATGAGCCTAAAGGGCTATCATCTAGACATGTAAGTAATCTAGATAGAACAGTAATCCCAAGGAACCAGGGGCCACTCTTGTGTGGATGAGGCAATACACACTTGACAGCGACTCTAGCAGCCTGACAGAAGCAAAGGTAAATCTTCTCTGGAGACAAAATGCCATTCCACGCACTCAGTTCGTCTGTAACATTTAACAATCAAAACAGGTTCGGCGCCTGTAGCTTAGCAGTTAGGGTGCCAGCCACATGCACTGGGGCTGGTGAGTTCAAACCCTGCCCCAGCCTACTAACAACAAAAACAAAAAATAGCCAGGCATTGTGGTGGGCACCTGTAGCCTCAGCTACAAAGAAGACTGAGGCAAGAGAATCGCTAGAGCCCCAAGAGTTTGAGATTGCTGTGAGCTGTGATGCGACAGCATTCTACTGAGGGTGACATAGTGAGACTTTGTCTCAAAAAAAAAAAAAAATCCATACAAGACACATCAAAGAAAATGTGATTTTAAAAAATCAGAAAAATCATGCAATGGAAAATGGCCCTTAAGGAAGTATGACATAGAAAAAAATGAAATTACCAAGTTCAGTTTTTCCAATAACTATGGCTAATTTTAATTGAAACAATGAGAACCTCAGCAGAAAATTGAGAAATAGCCCCCAAAAATCAAATGAAAATTCAGAACCCGAAAATACAAGGAACTGAAATTAAGAATTCAATAGCAGGCTCAGCATCTATAGCTCCAGCAGCTAAAGTGCCAGCCACATACCAGAGCTGGCAGGTTTGGATCCAGCCTGGGCCTGCCAAATAGTGACACCTACAAACAAAAAAAAAGCCAGGCGTTCTGGTGGGTGCCGGTAGTCCCAGCTACCTGGGAGACTGAGGCAAGAGAATCACTTACACCCAGGAGTTTGAGGTTGCTATGAGCTGTGATGCCATGGCACTTTACTCCAGGGCGACAGCTTGAGGTTCTGTTTCAAAAAAAACAAAAAAACAAAAAGAAGAAGAAGTAATTCTGGCTCAGCACCTGTGGCTCAAGTGGCTATGGCTGGCGCCAGCCACATACACCTAAGGCGGTGGGTTCGAATTCAGCCCGGCCTACCAAACAACAATGACGGCTGAAACCAAAAAATAGCCAGGCGTTGTGACGGGTGCCTGTGGTCCCAGCTACTTGGAAGGCAGAGGCAGAGACTCGCTTGAACCCAGGAGTTGGAGGTTGCTGTGAGCTGTAATGCCACAGCACTCCACCCAGGGGGACAGCTTGAGGCTTTGTCTCAAAAAAAAAAGAGAGAATTCAATAACAATGTTAGGCAGTGCTAACAGCCTAGGCAACATCCCTCAAGTTTTTCAAACTACTCCCTCCTAATAACTGTACCTGTAACCTTAAGCCCACTATTTTAAATTCAAAATAGAAGACCTTAAGCAAAAAATATTCTACTTCCGATGAAAGTTATAAAAATCAAAAGAAAACCCTAAATTTCAATTCAATTTCCTATTTGCTAAGAAAACAGAATTTAGGTTACCTTTTGTGAGAGTTGGAGAGCCTTCCTTTTTCTTCCTATTATATAAAGATTTCTTTCCTCTTCACCTTTCTCTAATCGGAAGTCTTCCAGCTTCCTACAAATTTAAATACCCAATGATATTAGTTACTGACCTGATGGATAACTAAAGGACATAAGAAGTAAAAATCAATCCTCTGATTCTAGGAATCATAAGTTTATACACTCTTAATATCAACATACAAAATTCCTAAATAAATAAAACCCTCAGTGGCAACTAGAAGGTTCTCATAATATGACACAAAAACATTCATTCATTTGTATTCTGATTGGCCCTATTAAAACCAATTAGAATAGGATCTCACATATTAGCTTCTGAAAACATCCCTATGGTTTTTCTTTTTTTTTTTTTTCCTTTTTTTTTATTTTTGAGACAGAGTCTCAAGCTGTTGCCCTGGGTAGAGTGCTGTGACATCACAGGTCACAGTAACCTCCAACTCTTAGACTTAAGCAATTCTCTTGCCTGAGCCACCCGAGCAATTGGGACTACAGGCACCTGTCACAACATCCAGCTATATTTTGGTTGTAGTTGTCATTGTTGTTTGGCAGGCCCAGGCTTGGATTTGAACCACCAGCTCCCGTGGCTGACGGGATGTGGCTGATGCCCCCAGCCACTTGAGCCACAGGTGCTGAGTCCCCCATGGTTTTTTCTCTAAAAAAAAAACTAAGGGACCAACTACAGTGGCTCACACCTGTAATCCCAGTACTCTGGGAGGTTGAGGTGGGTAGACTGACTGAGCTCACAGGTTCAAGATCAACCTGAGCAAGAGCGAGACATCGTCTCTAAAAAAACGCCAGGCACTATGGCAGGTACCTGTAGTCCCAGCTACCTGGGAGGCTGAGGCAAAAGAATTGTTTGAGCCCAAGAGTTGAGGTTGCTGTGAACTATTATGCAGTAACACTCTACTCGGGACAACAAAGTGAGACTCTGTCTCCAGAAGGGAAAAAAAAGTGTATCTTCCCTTATTCAAATTACTATCTTATAATTTATAGAAAATGAGAATGGCACTGTTACTACTTTTTCTATTCACCTATATTTCACTTACATGTTATAACACAAAGATAATGTTATGTGCCAACTTTTAAAACAAGAAACTTGTCACCATGAGGATGACACAAAAGATCATTTTTCTTCTAGGTGGAAAAGACTGAGTGGCCCTTCTCTCTAATTTGAACATTGTTAAAAACATATAGCTTTGTTTCTGTTTACTTTAACATTCCAATGGAAGTATTTCAAGATTGACATCTTGTCTATGTTCTGAAATATAAGTGGACATTCAACTAAGTATAAGAGCTAAGGCTGTTAAGGACAAACACTGATTTCTAAGGAAAATGCTTTTTTCTCAAGGTACACCCAGTAGCCCACATTCAGATCTAAATGGAACTTTATTTTAAGGGGATTTCTAAACCACACTCAACAATTCTCGAGTTGTGAACTTCCCTACTTCTATGTGTATTTAACGAACTATATGAGGGTTTCTTACTCATAGCCAAATGAGTTGCTTACTTGCTATCTGTATGCTTCCCTTTGTTTTGACAATATTGTATACAATTCATTTTCAGTCAACAAACACTCAACATAAGTGTCATTTTCAACACTGTGCAATTCCACTCCTAATGAGCTGATCAACTAAGTATTATCATAAAAGGTCATAGAGTATATATAATTCTCCTGCTACTGGATCAAGACAAACTACATGCCTAAATGTTAGCCCCAAAAAGAATTAGCTCTATTGGTAAGCATTATGACCCTAATATACAGAGCTATGAACACAGGAAGGTCAATTATCTTCACATTTTTATCTATTACCCTAAATTTTTCACACTGGCCATATAATACTTTTATAGTCAGAAAATATTTTTTAATTTGATCCACATCAAATTAACATACACCCTAATATACAGTTATGCAAACTCTAGCCTTGTTTCCACTACAGGAACTGTTGCTAAGAACACTGATCACTACATTTCAATCAGTATCTCCTTTATAAAATCCATCTGTGCTTTATTTTAGAGTACAGTACTATAGCCATTTGCATCCTTTGTGAAAATTATATTATGGCAGACAGCTGACACACAAAATCCATTCTCCTTTTCATCCTTATAAAGCAGAATCCCAATTTTCATCTAGGTTCTTTTTTTCTTTTTTTTTTGAGACAGTCTCATTTAGTCACCCTTGATAGAGTACTGTGATGTCATAGCTTACAGCAACCTCAAACCCTTGAGCTCAAGCAATTCGTTTGCTTCAGCCTCCCAAGTAGCTGGGACTACAGTTGTCCACCAAAACACCTGGCTACTTTTAGAGATGGGGTCTCACTCTTACTCAGGCTGGTCTCCAACCTGTGAGCTCAAGCAGTCCACCCATCTCAGCCTCCCATTGTGGTAGGATTACAGGTGTAAGTCACCATGCCCAGCCTTCATCTAGGCTCTTTTTTTTTTTTTTTTTAGAGACACAGGTGTTAAGCCCATCTCCGTTTTCTCTTTTCTTTCTTAGAAACAGAGTCTTACTTTATTGCCCATGGTAGAGTGCCATAGCGTCACAGCTCATGGCAACCTCCAGCTCTTGGGCTTAGGCGATTCTCTTGCCTCAGCCTCTCACGTAGCTGGGAACAAAGCCTGGCTATTTTTTGTTGCAGTTTGGCCAGGGCTGACCTTGAACCCACCACCCTCAGTATATGGGGCCAGCGCCTTACTAAGCCACAGGCGCCCGCCCTTCATCTAGGTTCTTAAACTGCCCCAAATAGAAATGTGTTACCTATTCTCATTAGTTTAATATGGACAAATAACCGCATTCTTGTCAATGAGTATAAGTAGAAACACCATGAACTGCTTCAAAGAAGTTCCCATGACTAGATATGCCCTTTTTACCATCTGCCCTTCCTAAATCTCACCCTCCATCATAAATGGACGTACAGATATGTGATAGCTAGAGCTTCAGCAGCTATTTTGGACAATGTCAGCCAAACTCCAAGATGGAGATCAGAAACACAGACACCTAAGTTCCTGATTAACTGTTGAACCATGTTTCCAGCCTTGAACTATCTATTTCCAGTCTTTTTTTTTTTTTTGATAAGAAAATAAACACTTGTGGGCGGCGCCTGTGCTCAGTGCGCAGGGCACTGGCCCCATATACTGAGGGTGGCGGGTTCAAACCCAGCCTGGCCAAACTGCAACAAAAAAATAGCCAGGCATTGTGGTGGGTCCCTGTAGTCCCAGCTACTCGGGAGGCTGAGGCAGGAGAATCACCTAAGCCCAAGAGTTGGAGGTTGCTATGAGCTATGACGCCACAGCACTCTACTGAGGGGGACAAAGTGAGACTCTGTCTCTACAAAAAAGAAGAAAGAAAAGAAAGACTTGTGTTTAAGAAATTATTCTTCACGTTACTTCTGTCTTCTTATTCACTCACTTCCCTTAGTTTTCACAATGCAAAGCATCCCAAAATGATACCTTCAGTCCTGATGACTATAAAACTCAGACACAAATTTAAGTCTTAATTATAGCACATTGTATACATTACACTTTCTGTATTCTTCTCATCATAATTCCGATTTCATTTTTCAAAATTCTATCATGTCCTTATGAAACTTTCTCAAATTCACTATACAATATATAAGTACTAACCAATAACTTATTGAAACTCTACTGGCTAAACACATAAACAAATTTACAAAAAACCAAAAAGATATTTACAAAATTATCTTCCAAAATTATATTCTGAAACACAAACTTAACAGAACATTCAAGTACTTTAAATATCACTGATAAAAGTTTTTGCTGCCTCCATTTCAATATTCAAAAATCAGTATTTTACAATACAACAGAAAAGATCCTACTGCTCAGATTATATCATTTCTCATTAAAAAGCAATAAGGCTACTTAAGAGAAAAGACTAGGTCAAAACATTTATAAGATGAATTCTAACATCTATGCCTGATAGATAGTAAGAATGCTAAGGAAGACTATGAACTAACTTCAAAAAGACTGAGATGCTCTTTACAGAGAGCTCTTCCTGGGCATTGAAAAGACAATTTAAACATCAGTAAGTTATATCTTATCAATCAGAATCCTACGGATAAGGGGGGAAAAAAGGCGGGGGAATATAAAAATAAATTAAATCCCAGCAATGTGATTTGTACACTGAAAAACAACCTAGTCACATCCTAAGACTAAAAAAAAAAAAAAAAGTTAAAATATCACTATTTTACAAAACTTAATGAATTAATGAATGTAAGCATTACACATCAATGGCTGCTAACATCACAAAAATTGAAACTAGATATTAAGTGTGCCTTCTGAAAAATTATACCATTTACAAAATGGTCTTGCAAAAAACCATTTATGACATCTGAGACAACTAGAATTTTATTTATTTATTTAGCTTCTTTTTGTATTTTTTTTTTTTTAAGGGACAAGAGTCTCACTTTATTGCCCTCGGTAGAGTGCCATGGCATCACAGCTCACAGCAACCTCCAGCTGCTGGGTTTAGGCAATTCTCTTGCCTCAGCCTCCCAAGTAGCTGGGACTACAGGCGCCTGCCACAATGCCCAGCTAGGGTTTGAACCCACAACCCGCAGTATATGGGGCCGGCGCCAAACCCACTGAGCCACAGGCGCCACCCTATTTATTTATTTTCTGAACACTGGTCAAGTGAAACACTGGAAGTGGAGAGGGAATAAAGGAACCTGTAACTGGTTGTGATCAATTAGTTGTAAACACCACTGCACTCGGACCAGCCACCACTGGAATTTTAAACATGGATCTGGGCAGGCACCATGGCTCATGCTGGTAATCCCAACCCTTTGAGGCCAGGCATTCAAAGCTAGTCTGAGCAACACAGCAAAGTACCATTTCTACAAAATATTAGTCAGGTAAGGTGGCACACACCCGTAGTCCAGCTATTCAGAAGGCTGGGTGAGGTAGGAGGATCACCTGAACCCACGAGTTTCAAGTTACAATGAGGTATGATGACTACACTGAACTGCAGCTCAAGCACCAAAGACAGACCCAATCAAAAAAAAAATTAAAAAATCAAAATGAACATGGGCTAAATATTTGGTCATACTAAGGAAAAGCCTTTTTTAAGGTACATTTATGGTACTATAGTTATATTTCAGAGCAATTTCTTAACTTTTAGGAATACAGAATAAAAACGAATGTATAAAATAGCACTGCATCTGTAATCTCTTTCAAAATAATACTGAAAAGATAAAAATGAGTATTTGTATAGATTGGTGGTTCTCAACCTTCCTAATGCCAAGACCCTTTAATACAGTCCCTCATGTTGTGGTGACCCCCAACCATAAAATTATTTTTGTTGCTACTTCATAACTATAATTTTGCTACTGTTATAAATCATAATGTAAATATCTGATATGCAGGACGTATCTTCTTTGGTTGCAACCCACAGGTTGAGAACCACTGGTACAGATGAAACAAGACTGGCTCTGAATATCTTACCAAAGTAATAAAGAGAATTTTTTTTTTTTTTGACAGTCTCTCACCAGGGCCGTGTTTGAACCCACCACCTCCGGTATATGGGCACCTTACTCCTTGAGCCACAGGCTCTACCCAATAAAGAGAATTATTTTAAAAATTTCCCTACCATAATTAAAATAGATTCCCACATATTACTAAAATACAGTTATACAATTCTTTACATAATTAATGGAGTAAAAGATATGTAAATAACCACATGAACATATTTTCACAGATAGAAACAACGATATAAATAGATATCCTATAACAAACCTAAATATGCCTAGTGGTACCTCTGGAACAACCACTCTTCGTTTCCAAGCCTGTAGGTCGCGCTCTGTAGCAATCTGACTACGTGGAGCATTTTGATGCATCTGACGAACACCTTCCACTTGTCCACTACGACGTAAACCAATATTTGGAGGGGACTGGATGTCTAAGCTAAGTCTTCTGAAACCTAGGAAAAAAATTATCAAGAAATAATTCTAAAGCAATCTTAAACATATAATATACGTTAGCACATAACAACCATGAATTCCTCCTCCTAACATAAGTACCAAAAATAACCAAAAGAAAATCTAGTCAACTTTGACAGGAAAAACTTTAACATGACCAAGATCAAAATGTAGAATACCAAATAAATATTAACTATTAAATCTCAATTTCAACTTTTAGACTTTCTGAAACTATAAAACACAAGCGTTTTCCATTATATGTGAGTTCCTGAAACCTTGCCTTCTTCAGAACTGCATAGGTTAAAAAAAAAAAAAGTCTTTTGAAAAACATCCATGACTCGGACATCTGCGGCTCAAGTGGCTAAGGCGCCAGCCACATACACCTAAGGTGAAGGGTTTGAATCCAGCCTGGGGCCCGCCAAACAACAATGATGGCTGCAACCCAAAAATAGCCAGGTATTGTAGCGGACACCTGTGGTCCCAGCTACTTGGGCGACAGAGGCAGGAGACTCGCTTGAGCCCAAGAGTTTGAGGTTGCTGTGAGCTGTAATGCCACTGCACTCTACCCAGGGGAATAGCTTGAGGCGCTGTCTCAAAAAAAAAAAAGAGAGAGAAAAAGAAAAACATCAGCAGTGCAGACAGAATCCTCAGATTGAAGTGGCTTCACAACAAAAGCTCAACATTAATCATGACTCCCCCCACCAAGAGATAATCTGGGGGGAGGGCTAACATCTGTAATCCAAGCACTCTGAGAGGCCAAGGCCAGAGGACTGCTTAAGACCAACCTAAGAAAGAACGAGACACCCAACCTCCCACTCAGTCTCTGAGGTCACTCAAGAGGCTGAGGCAGGACAATCACTAGACCCTAGAAGCTTCAGGTGGCAATGAACTATGATGCCACCACCACTGCACTCTAGCTGGGCAACAAACAAGACTCCGACTCCTGGCTTGGTGCCTGTAACTCAGTGGCTAGGGAGCCAGCCAGGGCCTGCCAAACAACAATGACAACTACAACAACAAAAATAGCTGGACACTGTGGTGGGCACCTGTAGTCCCAGCTACTTTCGCTTAAGCCCAAGAGTTTAGGGTTGCTATGATCTGTGATGCCATGGCACTCTACCGAGATCAACATAATGAGACTCTGACTCTCACAAAAAAAGAGAGAGGGTTCCAACCCAGCCCTAACCAAACTGCAACAACAACAACAAAAATGCCAGGCATTGTGGCAGGCACCTATAGTCCCAGCTACTCAGGAGGCTGAGGCAAGAGAATTGCCTAAGCCCAAGAGCTGGAGGGTGCTGTGAGCTATGTGATGCCACGGGCACTCTACTGAGGGTGACAAAGTGAGATCGGTCTCAAATAAAAAAAAAAAAGATACAGCAGCAAGCATTGAGGTAAAAACTGTCATGTCTTCAACTTAAGTGCTTCAGAAAAAACACAAGAATGATCACACATGTACATACACAGAGATAAAGCAAATGAAGAAAAATGCATCTAGGTAAAGAACATGTGGGTGTCCACTGTAGTATTATTCTTGCCAACTTTCTACAAGAATAGTTGTTCTCAAGAGAAATACTGAAGTTTTATACTATAAGTTTAAGAGGGAAAAAACCTCATACGTTTCATAGTCCTAGTAATTAGCATAACTTCACTAAAATTTTTAAAATTCACTTGTGAGGTATTTAACTTTGAAAGTCCTAACAGCCAGCCAGGTCAAGGGAAAGTGATCAAGTGAAATAAACTCAATTTTACAAGAATAGTAAGAAGTATCTATGTACCATTCCACAAAGTTCAGATAAGTAAAAACACGAAAATTATCACCTTTGTGTTCTAATGTAACTTTAAAAAACCTGCACAGACACCTAGAAATGCATTGTGTTGTAACAAATATGCTTTTAAATGAATAAGGAAAATTGTAAATCATCTAAGACCAGAAACAAAGAGGAAACAACAATGAGAAAATCATGAGCTGAACCTGCAGCTGCCCAGCAAATCAGTAACACAGGACTTGAGTTTTAATGTCCACATAGAAAGACCTTGACCCCCACTGAAAGGATGGTCGGCCTTAATAACAAAATAACACAAAAATTATTAACTCCGTTTTTTTCAGTAAGGACTAAAATCAATCCTGAGCTCTCTGCCTCCAGCTGGCAGTCACCCGGAGGGGGCTCTGTTTTCATAACATCCAAAAAGCAGACAGAAAGGAAATGTCAATCTTTCCCTTTACATTCACCACCCTTCAGAACCTGTTTTACAGCCTTGGAGTTCCTGGAAGAATGGGGTGTGAGTTTCAGACTTCAGGCATACCTCAAGGGCAGAATTACCAACAGGATAAAAAACTACCTCTGGTAAGTCTGTCTCCAACTGCAAGGCAAGCTGCTCAACATCCAGCCACAAAGAAGAAAGAAAAGAGCACAGGCAGCAGTTTTGCTGTATTTTATTAATTTGACTACAACCACTACTTTTTCTTCTCTATGCCCACCTTAAATTCACTGCTGGCATCCCCCCTCCCTCTTTCTGTGGGATGCCATGCCATGCTCTCTTTTTTCTCTTTCACACTCGCACTCCCTCTCTCTCCCCTCTAAGATAAACTTTTTACTTTTACACATATCCTTATCTCTGTATGAGAAATTTTTCTCAACCTGAGCTGTGAGCACCTGAGCTTTCTACCACCCTAACACCCACCTATCAAGCACATAATGAGAAACAGCCTACCATCCTCACCCCAAAACCCTGAATCTTTGCAGTAGTACACCCTAAACATAATTCTAATCCACCTATTAGCCAAGAGAGTTGACTGGACAACTTTTCTATCTCAGCTTAAATTGAAATAACAAGATCAGGAAATCTTCCCTAGGAATTCACAAACATGGACCTGTATCTCATCCTTGTGAGGGGATTAAAACCAGATTACCCGTGTGGTCCAAAAACTACAAAGATGGCAAATTAAACAAAAAATTAGTTCTTACAGGACTGCATAAGCTGTCTTCCACCAAAGCTAACCTGTGTGAAGTAACCACATGTCTTTGAAGCAGCCTGATTTTTACATCATTTTTTCTTTTCAATAAAGGCAAATTTGCAGATATTTAATTCATTGTTTTACAGCACTTATATAAAAAAAAGATCAAATAACTGTATAAAATATTTTACTATAAAAAGGACCCAAGTTGGTAATATCCAACAAAGTATCTGAAAAGACAAGCCCTTGACTTTGCTGCACATTATTCACACTGATAATTTCCTCCTAAAGATAAATTCTTAATGCAAAATGACACAGTGATGCATATCAACATTATAATATATGGGTAAGTTTCCAAAAGAACTTCAATAATATGATAAACACTATGAAATAGAAGGATAAAAGAAAAAAGAAACAAATATTACCAAAAACATAGATATTCAATCTCATTAGTCATGAAGAAAAATTAAAAATGAAATTGCGTTACTATTTAACACCTATTTGAATGGTAGAAATCTGAAACCACCAAATACTAGAGAAGGGAATCAATAAATCAATATCATCCTTTATATAATGATATCAAGAGTACTCAGGTGCTCACAGCTCAGGTTGAGAGAAGGAATCATAAATCAATATCATCCTTTATATAATGATATCAAGAGTACAAATTGTACAACCACTGCGAACAACAGTTTGGCATAATTTTATAAAGTTGAAAACTCAGTGCTATAGGTAGCATTTTTTCCAATCCTAGATTAATATTCAAGAGAAATTCTTTCAAATGTGTATGAGACATATACTGATAATGCCATTTCTGTTAACGATTAACAAAACCTCAAAATTACCCAAATGCCCACTTAAAGAATAAATGCATCCTGTGAGAAAAGTCCCCAAAGTGGGCCAGACACAGTGGGTCACACCTGTAATCGTTAACACCCTGGAGGCTGAAGAGAGTTGACCTCAGGAGTTCAAGACTAGCTTATGCTGGAGCAAGACTCCATCTCTACCGAAAATACAAAAATTATCTGGGTATACTGGCAGGTCCCAGCTACTAGAGTGGCTGAGGCAAGAGGAGCTCCTGAGCCCCAGAGTTTGAGGTTGCTGTGGGCTTTTATAACACCATAGCACTCTACCCAGGGTGACCCCATAAGACTGTCTCAAAAAAAAAAAAAAAAGTCCCAAAAGAATATACACAACCCAATCTTTTTAATAAAGTTAAACAGTTTTTAATAACACATTTAGAAACAACAAAATTTTATTTTTTAAAAGGCAAAGAAAGAACCTACATAAGATCCAGGATAATTGTTACCTGGGAGAGGGAAACCAAGGAAGACCACATAAATATAAATGTAGGTTACTACCATAATTTAAAATAAAAGAGGACCAGATGTGAACCAATGATAACAAAATGTCATAAACAAAGGGCTGACTAACACTTCTGTGTACCGTTCCAAAATAACTCAATATATAAAAAGAAGTAAACTTAAAGCATTAGGCCCTTTAAAAAAAAAATAGTAATAGCTGGGCACAGTGGCTCATGCCTGTAATCCCAGCACTTGGGAGGCTGAAGCAGGTGGATTGCCTGAGCTCATGAGTTCAAGACCAACCTGAACAAGAGTAAGACCCCCCTCTCTAAAAGAAAAGTAAAATAAAAGGGCAGACAGAGATCTGAAGAAACCATCCAGAGAACAGTACTCAGTGATAAAAAGCTAGAAAATAAGTCATCTCAGTCAAATATATCTTAAAAGTTTCCTTCTCCAGATAAAGGTATATAGTCCCTGGCCATATATTAAATTGTTCAAAGAAGATTTCTATAAATTAAATTATTTTTTCCATCAGCTGCCATTACAAGGCAAGAATTAAAGAGTTGGCGCAGGTGAGGCTTATCCTAGCACTCTGGGAGATGAGAAGTGAGAACTGCTTGAGTTCAGGAATTCAAGACCAGCCTGAAAAGGAGCAAGACACCATCGCTACAGAAAAATAGAAAAATTAACGAGGCACAGTGGTGGGTACCTGTAGTTACAGCTACTTAGGAGGCTGAGGCAGGAAAATCACTTGAGCCCAGAAATTTGAGGTTGCTGTAAACTAGGCACTCTAGTCTGGGCAACAGACATTATTTCTCAAGAACAAAAGAGTGGCCAAAAAAGGCAAATTCTCCAATAGACAAATAGAAACATTTAGGCAAAACAATTTTTAGCATAGATATTTAAATTGACGGCTAAGTCCCTAAGTGCCCTAGGCAGGTTTGAGATCCCAGGGTTTCTAGGATTGTATGGCATTTTCTCTAACCTTCAACAGACATTCACCTTTCCCAGAGTTAATTTTCATTTACATAACAATCATCAGTCTTCTCTAAACTATTCCCAATACCTATTTCTACACTGCACTATCAAGAACTCAGCGCTGAAATGGTAAAAACAAACTGCTTACTTAAAAGTCTCAAAGCATGTACCTTGCAAAGACTTCATTTACTCTTCAATTTCAATGCAGCAGTCATATTAAGGTAAAATATTTCTAATAAATTTATTACCTCTTCGCGGTGTCTCTTCTACATTTGGAAGTCCATTTGGAATACCATCATGATCTGCTCCCATTCTCTGATCTTGCTGCTGTTGCAACTGTCTTATCATTCCATCAAGAATACTAGACTCAGGGCTTCCTTCATTATCATTGGTTTGTAGGCTTATAATTTGTTCGATTACCTCTCCATCACCTATAAATTCAATTAATGAATATATAATCAAAATATGTATGAGCTGAAGACCAATAAAAAAGCTTTCATTAGACTACAAAAACACATTCAAAATTGGCAGAATTCCTGTTTTCAAGAAATAACCATGGCTCAGCACCTGTGGCTCAAGCGGCTAAGGTGCCAGCCACATACAGCTGAGCTGCCGGGTTCGTATCCAGCCCTGGCCTGCCAAACAACAACGATGGCTGCAACCAAAAAATAGCTGGGCGTTGTGGCAGGTGCCTGTAGTCCCAGCTACTTGGGAGGCTGAGACAAGAGAACCACTTGAGCCCAGGAGTTGGAGGTTACTGTGAGCCATCATGCCACAGCACTCTACCCAAGGCGACAGCTTGAGGCTGTCTCAAAAAAAAAAAAAAAAGAAAGAAAGAAAGAACCAATTAAAAGATTCAAAGCCAGGCCTGGTGTCCGTAGCATAGTGGTTATAGGTTATATGCACTGAGGCTAGTGGGTTCGAACCCAGCCTCCGCCAGCTAAACAAGAATAACAGCTGCAACAAGAAAATCGGGCATTGTGGCAGGTGCCTGTAGTCCCAGCTACTTGGGAGGCTGAGGCAAGAGAATTGCTTAAACCCGAGTTGGAGGTTACTGTGAACCATGGCACTTTACCAAGGGCAACATAGTGAGACTCCATCTAAATAAATAAATAAAGTAAAAAAAAAAAAAAAAAAAAGATTCAAAGCCAGCAAGGAATTTTTCCTTTAAGGACTATGTACCACTTCAACCTAGCCTCTGAAATCCCTGGAAGTGAAGCATGGAAACATATTTCTGTAAAACTTTATTATGCTGTTTCATCCTAATAGTCCTCCTTTATACTCAACATATTTCACTAAAATTTTTTTCTCAGTCTCTGACTACAACAGAACCATTCTGGGGGAATTTCTGATGTAGAGCAAAGCAGTGATTTAATTTCTTCTCTACTGTTTAAGAAAGGAAAAGAAGAGAGCAAGATTTTTTAAGACCTTTCAACAAAAAGCAACTCTAGGCTCAGCACCTGTAGCTCAAGCAGCTAAGGTGCCAGCCACATACACCTAAGGTGGCGGGTTCGAATCCCCAGCCCGGGCCCGCCAAACAACAATGATGGGTGCAACCAAAAAATGGCCGGGCGTTGTGGCGGGCACCTGCGATCCCAGCTACTTGAGGGAGGGGGAGGCAGGAGACTCACTTGAGCCCAGGAGTTGGAGGTTGCTATGAGCTGTGATGCCACTGCACTCTACCCAGGGGGACAGCTTGAGGCTCCGTCTCAAAAAAAAAAAAACAAAGGCAACTCTAGTTTTCCTGCCCTAAGAGTTTTAAGAGGCCAGAGCAACTGATGGAGGTAATTACACATCTTTCCCACTAAGCTTCAAATACTCTTAGCTATATTCTTAGCATAGCCAGTAGATATAACTCGTATTTGAAGTACAGATAGTCAGAATTGAAGTCCCTGTGCTTCTTTTTCAATGTATTTTTGAGATATTTAACAGGTTCATGACTAATGTTAACAGAAAAAAGGTTAGGGGTTGGAAATATGTCTAAATATTACATTTTCATGCAAATAATACCTGATAAATCCTCCCACCTACTCCTTTTTTTTTTTGAGACAGTCTCACTTTGTTGCCCTCAGTAGATTGCTGTGGCGTCACATCTCACAGCAACCTCAAACTCTTGGGCTTAAGCGATTCTCTTGCCTCAGCCTCCCAAGTAGCTGGGCCTACAGGTGCCCGCCACAACGCCTGGCTATTTTTTTGTTGTTGTCATCATTGTTGTTTAGCTGGCCCAGGCAGGTGCAAAACCACCATCCCCAGGTATATGTGGCCTGCACCCTAACCACTAAGCTACAGGTGCCAAGCCCTCTCCTCTTCTTTGAACATAAACTCAATATATATAACAAACCATCCACCCACTCACCTATAAGCAGAAATGTAAAAAACATTAAACAGGAGATTAATGGGCTATTGATTAACAGGAATGCAAAGATAAAACTTGCCACCACAGTAACCTACACAGAAACTGGGAAATCTCCTGTAGTATTAATGAGGGTGGGAGGAGACTTCCATCCTGCTGAGTTACACTGCCTCAAGTAACATCTCTGTTTTACTATGGAAGCCAAAGAGGAATACTCTCATGGAACACTGATAAGATCTTCATTTCACTGTGGAAGCCAACTGAAGAACTCAAAAAGCTAAATTAATCTCAGATTAATTTTCTTTTAAAAATCACTAACTTTATCATCATTCTCAAAAAATGACCTGAAAGGCTCAGCACCTGTGGCTCAATCGGCGAAGGCGCCAGCCACGTACACCTAAGGTGGCGGGTTCGAATCCCCAGCCCGGGCCGCCAAACAACAATGATGGCTGCAACCAAAAAAAAAATGGCCGGCGTTGTGGCAGGCACCTGTGGTCCCAGCTACTTGGAAGGTGGAGGCAGGAGACTTGCTTGAGCCCAGGAGTTGGAGGTTGCTATGAGCTGTGATGCCATGGCACTCTACCCAGGGGGACAGCTTGAGGCTCCATCTCAAAAAAAAAAAAAA
>CAUYQV010145032.1:0-19512 GCA_963574575.1 Galagoides demidoff | reverse complement strand
ACACAATGAGTTGGGCAGGATGTTGTTTATGTCCCATTTAATTTTCATAGCAATCTTACAAGGTGGAATTCTACCTTGCGAATGTGTAAACTGAAACATAACAACATTAAATTACTTTTCTGAGACCACAAATACATGGATCTGAACCAAAAAATTTCTAGGTCTGACACCAAAACCCATGTTCTTCTTTTGTACCAACTTTCTCTCTTGAACTTGACTAACAGAATAAATAATTATGGTTGTCACTTCACATCCAGCACTTTGTATGTGGCGGGAACTGTGTGGAGCGCTTTAAATACATCAGCTTGGAAGGGCAAAAGATATGAGATCTTTCCTCGGCCATTTTAAGGGTCATGGCTGACATTCCTAAAACAAAACACAGGTTGACAAGAGAAAAGTATAGCAAATTTATTTAATCTAAGTTTTATTTGACACTGGGGGGAAAGTCTATATTTTTGTGCTTAGGAATAGACAGCCATGTGGAAGTGTGACTGGGCAAAAGGGTATGACCTAATGGCAGTACACTGAGGGGGTACCCAGGAGGGCCATTTATTCAGATTCTTCGTGGGCCCTTGGTATGGTACTCTACTCTGCATGGAGAAAAGAGAAGGGAGAGTGTGACCTTTCCAAGTTCTGTGACTTGCTTTGGGTAGAGATGAGTTCTAGTTTCTATGACCAGCCTACAGGAAGAGGATGTCTGTTTTAAAGAGGGGTGGGAGACAAGAGGGCAGGAGAGGGTTGGAGATACCTTCCTCCTGAGGCTTCCAATCTCCTTCAGTTCATGTGCTCAGCACACCAGGGTGCCACACTTTGGGAATATTGTGCTCTGAGCCCAACAAACTCATTTATTCTTTAGAGTAAGCTCTGATGGGGACACAATACCCTAAAATATGGCGCCTCGGCATTTGGGGAAACAGCAGAAACAGGAAGGTCACTCTCAGCCTCCTTTGACTTTCCTGAAATAAGTTATACAAATCCTTCCACCTTCCTCTGAAATAGATAAGACTTTCCAGAGACTCAGAGAAGAACCTGAACAAACAGAACAGTCCTAGCTTATTACCCTTAGATCATCTTAATGTATCCCCATAATCATCCTTTTTTTTTTTTTTTTTTGTAGAGACAGAGTTTCACTTTTATCGCCCACAGTAGAGTGCTGTAATGTCATAGCTCACAGCAACCTCTAAATCCTGGGCTTAGGCAATTCTCCTGCCTCAGCCTCCTGAGTAGCTGGGACGACAGGTGCCCACCACTACGCCCAGCTATTTCTGTTGCAATTTGGCCAGGGCCAGATTTGAACCCCCCACCCTCAGTATATGGGGCTGGCACCCTGCCCACTGAGCCATAGGCACCGCCCTAATCATCCATTTCTTCATCAAACTTAGTATAAAACACACAGGTTTCCCTGTTTCTTTGGTGTTTTATTTCTGATGGTGCCTATATTAAATATTTCTGATGTAAAACCTATATTAAGTAAGTTTGTAAGCTTTTCTCTTGTTAATCTGTCTTTTGTTATAGATGCTTCAGCCATGAATCTAACATGGGAAGAAAGATATTTTCACCACTTTCATCTGAAATAAACTATATTCTTCTTGGAATAAATTCTCCCTTTGCTAAATCTTCATGATTTTTTGCTTCCATGGCCCTGAGCCTGTATATAAGGATTGTCTGCACCAGTACTGTCAAATCAAAATATCACGCAAACCACATTCACATTATAAAATTTTCTAGTAGCCATGGTAAAAAAAAAAAAAGAAAAGAAAAAGTAAAAAGAAACAGATGAAATTAATTTTAATAGTACATTACATTTAACCAATACATTGAAATATTTTATTTTAGGGTTGGCACCAGTAGCACAGTGGTTATGGTGCCAGCCACATGCACTGAGGCTGGCGGGTTCGAACCTGGACTGGACCATCTAAACAACAATGACTGCAACAAAAAAATAGCTGGGTGTTGGTGGGGGGCACCTGTAGTGCCAGCTACTTGGGAGGCTCAGGCAAGAGAATTGCTTAAGCCCAAGAGTTTGAGGTTGCTTTGAGCTGTGATGCCATGGCATTCTACTGAGGGCAACATAGTGAGACTGTCTCAAAAAATAAAAAAAGAAATATTATATTTTAACATGTGATCCATGTTAAAAATTACTGAGATTTTTATATTTTCTTCTTGTACCAAGTCTTCAAAATGCAGACTAGCCACATTTCACGTGCTCAGTAACCCTAAGTGACCATGGTCACAGCCGCACTGGATGGCACAAACCTACACAAAGCTAAGAAGGAATAGAAATAATTTGATGATTCAAGTCAAAAATCTTTGCCTAAATTAATGGATTATTTTGGAAGAAAGTGCTTATTCCTGTTTAGGCTTGTGGCTCCTCAATGATTTGGACCACCCTACCACTTGTCCCTGGGTTCCGGCTGAGTTGAACGTGGAGAGTCCTAAGCCCGGGAGTACAGGCTCAGGAAAGGAAGGGACCTGCATGTTCTCTCTCTGCTGCGGGGCCTTCTGAGCACACTTCGAAGGGCCATTCCTGGGCTGGCTTGCGCGACATCCCCAGGTGTTTCCAGTTATCTAAAAGGGGTGTCGTGACGTTTGCAGAACAAAACACAATTTAAATTCTTGGATATGTGAAAAGCAGTTATTGTACATGCTTTGTAATGTACTCTTGATGGGAAGGGAGAATTGTGAAATCCAGTAAAAGATGAGCCAGCCATGTAGTTCCCCAAAGGCTACAGATCACACACACAAGTCACGTGACAGCAGTGGTGAAGGCACAAGAAAACACTGGGTTGGGGCTCAGAAAATCCAGTTTTCCCTCAGCTGCTTGCCAAACGCCTTGTTTATTCAATAGTGCTGAATGAACATTCCATTTGCCCCCCCCCATTATTTTTAGCCACACCCCTTTTGTTTGCTGTAAGCGTTCTTTGCTCGTTGACCCTCAAAATAACTGCACCCATACTCAAGTTTTTCATTATTTATTCACTTTGCAAACATTTACTAAGTTCTCCTTTGTTTCCAGCCCTGAGCTTAGGCATTGAGGTTGGGGGAGGAATTACAAAATGTTCACTACCTAGTGGGTGAGACAGAGAAGCAACACCGATGTGTGGCTACGAGATCACGGCTGGTAGCCAGCTAGAGGGCTCTGAATTCACCCTGGGCCTGGCTGAGTGAAGATGAGTCTGGTGGCAGCAGCCTTTTAGAGGAGAATCTGTAGATCAGTTGAAGGGTGGGGCAGAGGTGGAGGAAGCCTCTTACAGCAAATAGGCTGCCCCAGGAGGGCAAAAGTGCTCAGCCCCCATCACTTCCCAGCTGCACCCCCAGCTAGTATCTCAGCAGCTGGGGTTGGGCTGAAACCCTGATAGGTGCCAAAGCAGAAAAGGCAGGGATGATTCTGGATGTGAAGCAACCTTTATTGACTTTTAGCACATTTTTCTTTCCTCTTGGGCTCGCCTTGACTTGCCATTCAAAGTAATCTCAGTTACACCTTAGATACCCTTCATTCCTTCTTCTTATTCATTTATCGAACGATGTCGAACACCTACTAGCTGCCGGGTAGACTGGTGCGAGGGGCAGGAAACGAATAGGGCAGAGCCGCCGGGCCACTAAGAAGTACGGGGGAGATGTGGGGTCAGTTTGGCAAAGCCCTACAGCAGGAGTGGGAAAGGCCCCACCCAGTACCTCCAAGGTCAGAGCTGAGAACTTCAGAGAATCTTTCCACGGGAGGGAAGTTTGGAGTCCTCTCTCTTTTGCCATCCTGGTTGATTTCTTCACATAAGAACACTGTAAGGAGCAAACTAAAAGGAGTATGTGGGAGAGCAGTTTAAAAGCCCAGAAGGCAGAGAATTCCCCACAGGGAATTTCTCCACCAAAAAGAAATAAAAGAACCTCAAGGAAAGGATATGTTAAAGATACCTATGCGTATTTTTGAGGACTGGGCACTTTATCTTGCTTTATTTTCACAAAAATATGATAGAAAGTGTTACAGTTTAGCGAATATTTTAGTGTAGGTTACTTTGCTGAGGACGGTTCATACATCACCTCGTTTAAACGTCACAGCTTTTTCAAACCAACAACATCTCCGTTTTATAGTTGTAGAAACTGAGGCTTAGGGAGCGAAAACAGGATGTGAGAGTTACAGGAATTAAGCCTTCTGCTAAAGCCTGTGTTCTGAACAGGCTGTGATTTAGAGGAGGCTTAGAGAACTTAAGAATCTTGCTCCAACTAATAAGTGAGTGAGCTAGGAGTTGAACCCAAGTCTGCCTGACCCCTCATCCTGCCCTCTTTCCAACTCTCCAAGCTCTCTTGTCCTTTGGCACGCTCAGTGTCTTCAAGGGAAGTCACAAAAAGTGATTCAAGTGGATACAGAAAGAAAGGATGTTGACCAGAAACTTGGCAATGGCATCTGATCCACATTTTTTAAAAAAGTTTTCTCTAATATCCTAAGGGTTGGGGCACCCCTGAGTTGTCTGAACAGAAAATAGAATTGGGCTGTTGGGGGCTGATTTTTTAAATTATTTGTATTCTGTTTTAAATTTTACTGGCCTGGTATTTCATGTTCTTGGCATAGCACTCAAACTGTACAAAAGGCACATAGCGAACAGGGGTTCTTCCCTCCCCTATCCCTCTGCTTTCCGGTTTCTCTCCCAGGGGGCAGCTGCTACTGCAACACTGTTGGTGTATGGAAGGGGACAAAGCTGGCCTGCATCCCTGACCCCAGCCCACGAATGTGCCTCTACTTGATAGCAGGAGGAGGGGAACATCTCTTGGGGACACAGGGAGGAAGAGGAGGATGGAATGACTGGAATCTGTCCCCACTGGCCCATCTGGAGACAGGAAGTCAGAGGCCAAGGTGATGTAACCAGTGCAGAGGCTCTGGGTGAGATCCTGGATGCCTGCCGGGCTATGCTGGGTGGGCTGTTCCCTCCCCTGCTGCCCTAGAGCCTGCCCAGCCTTGTTCTGATCGGGGACCAGGTGCTCTGGCAGCATCCAGGGTCCACTGTGGGGGACCTTGGCATTGGCTCATCCGAGTCACTTCGGAGCTAAAGCCCATGTGGAACAGACATTGGAAGAGGCAGTGTAGTAACACGGTTGACCAGCTGTATGTGAAACTGTGTCATCTCTGGGATGCACTGGGGTGTGGGCTGAGGGCATACATTTAAATGAAGGGGGTGGTCATCAAGCAGAGGATGCAGCCCTGTGATAGTAAGAATTGCCACTGAGTGAGTGCTTGCTGCAGGACTCTGCACCCTGCTGTGGGCCTTTTCTCATTTTACCCGCCACCCCTCCCCCCCAGAACTCCTCAAAGGGAAATACCTTTGGTCCCCCAGTGTTTGTCTTGATGAGGGCTGGTGGAAGTGGACAACGCTGGGGGCAGGGGAGGAAATGAAGGAGTCTTGCTTGGTTCCCACATGGTGTGTCCTTTAAGGAGAAATGCCTGATCCCTACATTTAGCAGCAGAAAATGTCCTGACGATTTCAAGGATTTCACTGGCTGTTTTGTCGATGGTCTTGTTTCAGTCTGGGAGAAGCCCTTAAGATCATTTTATTTAAATCCTCCATTCCTAGATGAAGAAGCCGCAGCGTGGCTGGGGAGTATAGCGACGTGTCCAAGGTCAGTCGGGTGCTGGCATCACCGGGCAGGGGAGCCTGCTGGGGAGCCATCTGGTTGGCAGGTGGAGGGTCCATCCTACTTGGTCACAGCCTGACCAACATGCCCCCTACAGTCCTGTCAGTAGTGCTGGTCAGGATATTTGTTTTCTCTGAATTCTAGGGGTGGAGAATCGGTTTTTTCAAATTTAAAAACTCCACAATCTAGTCTTTGGTTCCCCAGCAGCGCCTCACGAAATAGACTTATTACACCCAAACTCTACTGAGGTCGATTTGTAAACAAGGAAGCTAATAACTTCCAACTGGATGCAGTCTGTTTCAGAATCCTTTACCCGGTAGTAGACTTCCTTGTGAAATCAAAGCCATGGTTGGAAGTTTGCCTGATGGGCAGAGAATTACACAACAGGAAGAGAAGGCCTAGTAAAATTTATTTGCTTTTAGGGCTGGAAAAATCTACTGTCCACCCCACCCCTTTCTTTCTTGGAAAGAATTGCATCTTAAGTTTGAATTCTAACTCCAACATTCTCAGCTGTGTGATGTTGTTTAACTTCTCTGCGACTTCATTTCTCCATAGAGCCAATGGGGATACCTGCCAAATACCGTCTCTCCTCCTTAGATGGTGTTGGATGCACTTAATTTGGATTCTCAAGTTAAGTGGACTATAATTTTCACCTGTCCTGCCTAGATGGCTAAGGTAGTGAATTTTCTTTCTTCCTTCCTTTCTTTCCTTTCTTTTCTTTCTTCCCTTTCTTTCTTTCCTTTTCTTCCTTCCTTCCTTCCCTCCCTCCCTCACTTCCTTCTCAAGCTGTTGCCCTGGGTTCAGTGCCATGGCAACATCATAGCTCACAGCAACCTCTGACTCTTGGACTCAAGCGATCCTCTTGCCTCAGTTTTTTGTATCTTCAGTAGAGACAGGCCTGTAGCAAATTTTTATCATGCTAAATTCATCAAAACTTATGATGTTTAAGGCCGGGTGTGGTGGTTCAGGCCTGTAATCCCAGCACTCTGGGAGGCCAAGGCGGGTGGATCACTTGAGCTCAAGAGTTTGAGACCAGTCTGAGCAAGAGTGAGACCTCATCTCTAAAAATAGCCAGTTGTGGCGGGTGCCTATAGTCCTAGCTACTCAGGAGGCTGAGGCAAGAGGATCCCTTGAGCCCAAAAGTTTGAGGTTGCTGTGAGCCATGGCACCACGGCACTCTACCAAGGGCAGTAAAGTGAGACTCTGTCTCAAAAAAAAAAGTATGATGTTTAAATGTCTTTTATTTCATCAAAATATCTATTTTAAATAAATATAGTTGTCTATTTTAAATTGCACATGAACTTTATGGTCACCCTATATATTTTTAAAATGTCTTTACTTCACTGTAGAAGTCAATCTCTTAACTTACACACTCAGGATTTGTGCCCACATGGCCAGGACGATTCGAGTTGAGTGACTCTACTGACATGGCGGGGCGGGGGGTACTCTTTTTGTTTTCAGTTCTTCTATTTGGTTAGTGGTTTTAGTGAGTTTAGGAATAAAAACTGAAATATCTAAAACAGAACACTTAAGTCTTTTTTTTTTTTGTAGAGACAGAGTCTCACTTTATCGCCCTTGGTAGAGCGCTATGGCGTCGCAGCTCACAGCAACCTCCAACTCCTGGGCTTAAGCGATTCTCTTGCCTCAGCCTCCTGAGTAGCTGGGACTACAGGCCCCTGGCATAGCGCCCAGCTATTTTTTGTTGCAGTTTGGTTGGGGCTGGGTTTGAACCTGCTACCTTGGTATATGGGGCCAGCGCTCTACCCACTGAGCCAAGGCACCACCCTTAAGTCCATATTTTTAACTTGTTTCAAGACAGCACACTGGCATTTGATGGCATCCAGGTGCTGCCTGCCACATCTATCTACCTTTGTTTCCCTTAATGAATACTCAGGTGACAGGGGTTGGGTGAGACTTTGGAATGTGACACAGATACAACAACTGAACCTGGTTGGGGTCCCTTGCTTCTGTTTGGGATGTTTGTCCAGCAAGTAGAGCCAGGAGAAGGGGACTTGGGCACCACATGTGTGTCCCACTCTATTCAAGGGTCAGTGACTCCCAGAGCAAGCAGGAGGGAAGGATAAAGCAGCTGAAGAAGACAATAGCCATAGCCGGTGGCTTTATACAAAGAGAGAAAGAAAGAAAAGAAAGGAAAAGAGAAAGTGAGAGGAAGGAAGGGCGGGAGAAAGAGAGGGAAAAAGAAGGGAGTAGTAGCTGAGCCAAGCAAACCCTTTAAATAAAAAAGGCCCCTGGAGAAAACTCCAAACAGTTAAAATCTGGGAGCTAGATCTGTTGTGTTTAGAGGTGGAGCTATTTAAATAGCAGCACCCCAGGCGCCATCTCAGGTATAAACAAGCTATTATTCTGCTCTGGAAACTCGAGTAGGGGGAAGGAAGGAGGAAAAAGAGCCAGGTAAACTAGCTAACCCTGAGGTTGGGTAGCGGGGGCATGTTGGCTGCTGCAGCAGGCCTCAGGAGCATGGTGACTTCAGCAAGAGCGCCCCGTGGGGGGACTCTCACTCCATCGTCAGGCCTGTGAGACAGTCACCTGGTTTCATTCTGAGCCAGCCAGCAACAGCTGAGTTTCCCTGCCCTTCACAAGCTTGCAAAAGCTTTTTTTATAACCTGTAGTTGTCAAGTCTGTAACTATTTTGATTCCTGTGCATCTTTTCATGTAAATTAGAGGTGGCTGAAAACCCAAGCAAGGACTTTCTGGCAGCTTTCTGGGCTACCCCTCTTTGGAACAGTGGGGAAGGAAGGTTATGCTAGAATATCTGAGGGTGTTTGCAAACATAGCTCTGGGAAGATGAGCTAATGGGGGAGGAAGTATTTCTTTGCTGATCCTTAAAGGATAGAGGCCAGCTTTCGGTGTTGGAGGCAGGACTATAGTTGGAAGGGGGGAGACAGCCACACCCCTCACTACTATATATCATAGCAACAGCTGGGAGATCCTTGGTGTTATGCAGTGGTGGTGGTGATTTTGTTTGTGGTGGGGATGAGGGATTTCAGCTGCTGAAATGCATAGACTGTGGAGACCCTCTAGCTGTGTGCTCGAAGGAGAGGAAAGTTTAAGCCCCAACCATCTTGTGTCCAGACGAGTATCCAGACTCCCGACTAGTTTTCTAGCGCTCTGGAGCCTGCCTAATGGTCACAGAGCTACTTGTGCAGCTCTTTTCCTAATTCTGCATTCAATATCATCAAACTGCAAGCTTGAAATTGGCCACGGTGGAAGTATTTACACCACAGAAATTGGCAAACACTACAACGCAAGGCTTTGGTTTTTCCCCAAAGATCTGATTTAGCAGCCCAGCTCTTCACTGCTTCTACTCCCCTCCCCCATATTCATTTTCTCCCAGGTGGGGTGATCTGTCACCTATTGTTTAAACCACTCATTGTCTTCCTATTGCTCTGAAAAGGGTCAAAATCTTTACCATGGGGTCTGACCCTGACAGATCTCCCCAGACTCTTCAACACACCATCAGCTCATCTTCTATTGGTTCTTCCAATGGAACTTCAGTTTCTCACAAGGTCATTGCACAGTGGATACAGCCACTTGCTGCTCACCAGATACTCAACTTGCAGGTGGGTGGGGCAGTGTGACCAGTTCTGTCAAGTGAGCTATGAATAGCAGTGACACACAGCAGAATACTTAAGAGCTGATGTGCCTTCTTCCAGCTTTTTCTTCTACAGCTGTAACCGTGGAGGCCAAATGTTGAGGTAACAGAAGCCTAAAACAGTGACCTGGATTGCTGAGTCAGCATGTGGGAAACTGTCTTGAGAGTTACCTGACTGTGTGTGAGAAGGAATTAAAGATTTGTTGTGTTTAGCCACTGAAACACACTGAAATAATTTATCACAACAGTTCTCAAATATACTTTATATCTCAAAATAATACATTTTGGTCTCAGGACCCCATTAAATTCTTAAAAATTACTGATGCTCAGGCTGGGCACAGTGACTCATGCCTATAATCCTAGCACTCTGGAAGGCTGAGGCAGGTGGATTGCCTGCGCTCCGAGTTTAAGACCAGCCTGAGCAAGAGCTAGACCCCGCTCCAAAAAAAAAAGCCAGGCATGTGCTGGATGCCTGTAGTCCCACCTACTCAGGAGGCTGAGGCAAGAGAATCACTTGAGCCCCAGAGTTTGAGGTGCCTGTGAACTAAGACACCATGGCACTCAACTCCAGGGTGATGAAGACTGTCTCAAAAAAAAACAACAACAAGAAAATTACTGATGATCCCAACAAGCTTCTGTTTATGTGGATTAGACACATCTACATTTCTATGTCAGAAGTTAAAATGAAGAACATTTTAAAAATGTATGTACGTATTAATTTTTAAATGATAAAACCATTATATATGTAGTGTGTATATATATATATATATATATATTTTTTTTTTTTTAGAGACAGAGTCTCACTTTGTCACCCTTGGTAGAGTGCTGTGTTGTTGCAGGTCACAGCAACCTGTAACTCTTGGGCTTAAGTGATTCTCTTGCCTCAGCCTCCCAAGTAGCTGGGACTACAGGTGCCCACCATAACGCCCAGCTATTTTTTTTTGTTGTTGTTGTAGTTTTCATTGTTTAGCAGGCTCAGGCCAGGTTCAAACCCACCAGCCCCAGTATATGTGGCCAGCACCCTAACCACTGAGCTACGGGTGCTGAGCTGAGACACCTAAATTTGGATACCTGCTCCTGCATTTAATCAGTTCCTATCTTGTTGAGATATATAAAGAAAATCTGGCCTCACACAGATGATGTAGTTGATAAGAAGTATATTTGAATAGCATTTTCTGATGATTGTAGATATCTTTTTGGATACTGCAGCAAAACTGGACGAGTGATAGTTTCTTAAAAGTTAAGAACAATATGGAACCATGAAACCCTGTCAATGAACTTTTCATACTCTGTTACATTAAAATCCATTAGGCAGTCTTGTATTTTGAATGGATCCTTTATCCATGCATGATCTTGTAACCTCGTGATTGGTTATTTGGAAAAGACTGGTTTACTGAGTTATACGTATCTTCCAAATGGTGACTTATGTCATTCCACAATATTTTAAAAATCACATGAATTAGTATCACGATTAATCTCATCAGAGTCTTTAAGTGCTGGAATCTGTCAAGCCCACCACGAAGGCTCCCAGTTTTCTAACATTCTAATTTTGTTTGAAAGCTTGAGATTTATCTTTGGCAATGAACGCTGGCATTTTTCTTCAAGCGACAGTCTCCCTTGATTCATTTTTAAGAAAATATCTGCTAACTATCCAAGTTTGAATAACTATAGTTTGTCAATTTTTTCAAGGAAAAATGTTGCTCTCTGATAAAAGCAGCTCATTTCATTTGCAAGTCAAAAAATCAAGTGCTTTTCTTGGAGACGCCATCAAACTTCTGGGTGCAGAAGCGTTTTATGCAGCCTTCTCGTTTGTCACACAGATTATTAAAAAGATATGTACTCAGGGGTAGTGATTTAATAAAAGAAATAACTTTTAAACTTAATCAAAGGCATTTTTAAGTGAAACAGGGATTTTTTTTTCCCCCTGCAAGAACACGGGGCAAGGAATACAAATACAGTGAGAATTAGTGAGAATTACACCACCTTCCTTGTGGTCCTACATCATCACTGCAAACGTAAATCCAGAGGAAAAGGGTAACAACATCTTCGTATCCTGATAAAAATAGTTTTGACCTCATAGAACCTCTAGAAGGATCTCTGGTACTCATGGTTGTCGACCACTTTGAGAACCACCAGTGCAGCCCATTCTCACTAATTCACTCAGACAGTTTCTTCTGGCTGGAATGTAGCCCCCCTTACCCTCTCTTTTTTTGTTCTTGTTGCAGTTTTTGGCCAGGCGCGATTATGAACCCACCACCTCCCGTATATGGAGCCAGCACCCTACTCCTTGAGCCACAGGCACTTTCCCACCTTTACCCTCTTACCAGATCACCACATTCTCTGCCCTAGAGCCCAAGTTCATGACCAAGTTCTCCGGGGTCCTTCTGTGACCCCTGTGTTCTCCCGTTAACGCTCTCGCAAGCCTCATGCCCGTCTGAACTGACGGCAGTAGCAATTTTATATTGATGGCTGTCTTTGCTGTGTTTCAAGCACCCCTAGAGTAGGGATGTGTTTTTGGCTTTTAGATTTCCGGTGAGTAGGATGCTGTCTGGTGCATCACAGGACTCAAATCTTAGTTGATGAAGTGAATGTAAGATTTTGAAGTGGCCACGTGCAAAGGCCTAATAAGCTTAGATAGGGCTTTCTGTTGATTTGGGACTAACTAGAAGGACTCAGGGGGCCTTGCAGAAACCCTGGCTTCCCCAGGTTTTCCTACAAACAGGTTCTGTATTAATAATCTGTGACAAGTATCTAAAACAGCTATGTTTAGCCCTTTTGGGTTCGGGAAACAAAGGTGTATATGTGTGTGTACACCACACATGTGATGGGCCTGGAGAAGGGATAGTGACCTTTATTACCTCTACATTGGGGTAAAGTATCATTAATCCTTGAAAATATTAAAAAATTCTACACTTTTATCTCAGTCTATGGAACCTTAACTAACAGCTGTTACTAGGTAGGAAGCTGGGTTCCAGGTCATTACAGCTGCTTCCCTGGTGAAAGCTGGCAAGTTCTTTGAGGACAGGGCCCAGGTCTTTCTCCTTCTCCCATTTTCCTTATGCTGCCCCGTCCAGTGCCTCGCACACCAAAGACATTCAATAAATGTCATGTGGCAGGAAGGCAGGCAATGTGACAGGAGAAGGAAAAGCAGAGGACTTGCATGGGGAGCTAACAGCTTAGAGTAATCAATTTTGCCATCTTTCCTGTTCAGTAAGAAGACTGGGCACAGGGGACCACCCAATGGCTGTGGTCGGCCACAGCTGGCAGCTCTCAGGCCCACCACTTTCCATTCCATTTTCTATATGGCTCAGGACCAAACTGTCCCGCCTGCTGGAGCAGGGTGAGGAGATACCATGTTTTCTCAACCTGGTCTGTCCATTAATTGGCTCCTCCCAGGGAGTGTGTGTGAAAAATACCATTTCTTGGCTTGGTGCCTGTGGCTCAATTGGCTAAGGCGCCAGCCACGTACACCTAAGGTGGCGGGTTCGAATCCCCAGCCCGGGCCCGCCAAACAACAATAATGGCTGCAACCTAAAAACGGCCGGGCGTTGTGGTGGGCGCCTGTGGTCCCAGCTACTTGGGAGGCGGAGGCAGGAGACTTGCTTGAGCCCAGGAGTGGGAGGTTGCTATGAGCTGTGATGCCATGGCACTCTACCCAGGGGGATAACTTGAGGCTCCGTCTCAAAAAAAAAAAAAAAAAAAAAAAGAAAAATACCATTTCTTGGGGCAAAGACCCAGGCATCAGCATTTTAAAGAGCTCCCCAGGTGATGGTGAAATGTAGCCAGGATATAGAACTACTGAGCTAGACAGTGAGTGGGAGATTCAGGTGCCCACGGGGCTCCCCTTTCCAAACTAGGTAATGAGTCCCTGGAAAGCTGCCATGTGGTTCCCATCCCCATGATGGCTGTCTCTGCTAGACAACAGTGCTTGGGATTGGAACAGCTCCCAGCCTGAGTCCTGAGCCACGGGAGCCCCTCAGAGTGGTCTCAGCCTCGTGCTGCTTGAGTGCTCTTTGCATAATCTATCTCTAAAGCACCAGGATCTCAAAATCTGTTGTTCACACCTTCCAGTTACATGAATTAGAGGCAAGTGGAGTAGGATGAGGCCCTAGAAAGACAGGTGTGTGATTAAATTCTGCTTACAGTGAAACTCCCAAAGGGAGCCCCATGCTGCTGAGTACTGGGAGTGTTGCTTATAATAAGCCCTTGTTTATGGTTCATGTAGAGTTCAAGAGCTCAAAGACCACCCCCTCTCCCTCCCCTCTGCCCAATGGCTTCCTTTAACAAGGTTCTGTAAGCTACTCTCTAACGGGGGGCGGAGGATACAGGGCCAGTTATACTTTAATAGTGTTTACACAGTCAAAGCAGCTCACCTTGTTAGGACCTTAAGCTGCAAGGAGGGACAGAGCATCAGTCCAGGGCCCTGTTAAATTAACCTTTAGTCGGGTTGCCCTAATTGATCCCATGCTTCCCTCCCAGGGCGCTCCAACTGTTTAAAAGCTTGTAATGAAAGCTCTGACCAGCCTGTAACAACCGTGGGTGGAGAGAACTGATACAGTATTCCCTTTGAAATATCCCTCTGAATTAAAAGTTATTTGGACTGGATATAAATTATTTCATTAGAAATTAGTCTCTAAAATGTAGACCAAAAGTGTATGTACATGAAAGAATTATTTTGTACTCAAGAAAGAGTTGAAGCGATGTGACATCCTTCACTTGGTCAGAATGGTGGTGGGATGCTGTATTAGTGAAGGGACAGATAGGGACCTTTGCCAACGTGTGAACAAATGGAATCTGCATGGCAGAGGTGTGTAGACTTGAGGGGTAGCGTCCCAGGCAGTGAGCAGGCTCCAGCTCTGGCCACAATTTTGCCAACAGAGGACAATAGAATGGACGACATAGAATCTGGAACGGGAGAGACCTGGGTTAAAATCTCAGCTCTCACGCATCCTGGCTTTGCGATCTTGGTCAATCTCTTAACTTCTTGAAGCTCCTTTCCACATCTGTTAAGTGGGAATGAGGATAGCAGGTCTCTCTGAGCATTGCTGAGGACTAATAAATATAACAGGTGTCAAATGCTGCCAAATGCTATTTAGTACGTAGTAAGTATACAGTAAACATTAGCACAACAAAACAACAAAAACAGGATGAGATGCCTTAAAGAGCAACATAAAACATTTTACCTACTTAGAATTGCCACTGCCTCCTTCCTTTCCACCCATCTGTAAGCATGCTATTTACTGTGAACTTCCAAGAAAAGTTTTTTGTTTCTTTCTTTCTTTTTTGAGACAGAGTCTCGCTCTGTTGCCCCCGCTAGAGTGCAGTGGTGTCATTATTTCTCACTGCAACTTCCAACTCCTGACCTCAAGCAATCCTCCTTTCTCAGCCTCCTGAGTAGCTGGGACTACAGGCATGCGCCACCATGCCCAGCTAATTTTTTTCTGTGTTTTAGTAGAAATGGGGTCTCTCACTCTTGCTCAGGCTTTTCTCACACTCCTGACCTCAAGCATTCCTCCTGCTTTGGCTTGCCAGAGAGCTAGGATTATAGGCTTGAACCACCATGCCTTGCTAAAAACTATTTTTTAAATAAATATGTTATTGGGACGTAAAGTTGAGACTATGTTCAGGACAAAACTACAACCTGGGAACTGGTCCCTGTATAGCTGCTATTACTGTTGAAAGAGACTTCTAGAACTGACAAATGTCCACGAGGCTGTCCTGCATGAGCACACAGTTAGACTCTGTTTCTCAGCCTCCCTTACGGGTGGGTGTGGTGAGTTCTGGCAATGGAACATGCATGGGAGTGGGGGTGCCACTCATAGACCTGGCCTGCTAAGCCCTCCCAGGTACAATCCTCACTCTTTTTTTTATTAGCTGGCTAAACAGAGATAGTTTGAAGGACACCAAAAGCCTCTTAGGGCCCGCCCAGAGGAAGAGGGAAGGTCTGCCTCCTGCCTACACTAGATTGTGATGTAAACAAGTAATAAATACTTGCTGGTTAAGCTATTGATGCTTTAGTTGTGATGTTGGTTGCGGCAGCTTGCCGTTTTAGTAGGCACAATAGGCTCCTTGATTTTTTGCTTGTGTCTGGAGGTTAAAGTACCAGACAGGCTGTCAGGAGAGCTGGTCCTATCCTGGGTCCCTCTCACTTCCTAATGGACCTAAGGACTCTAAAATATCTGGCATGCTAAAAAGGTCAATGATCCATCCTCTCTGATGATGACACAACATCCTCTCCGCCTAGGCAGAGAGTTGGCCAGAGAAAGCAATTTGCTAAGTTGCTTGGAAGGACTTGCCAGCTGCCTTTCCCCTACTTTTTCTAGAAGCTTGCCTTGTGGGTGGGCTCTGCAGCTCAGCACACTGGAAACACTGTTCCTTTCACTCATTTAAACTAGTTCTCTGACTTTGTCCAAGTTCTTTAACCACTTTGGGCCTCAGTGTCCTTGTTCACATAAGGGAAATAATGATGCCCCGACCAGATGAAGTTCTAATAAGAATTAGAAATAGTTTTTGTAAAGCACCAACAAGTATTTGTTGGGCACTTGGTATGGCAGGCCGATTGCTGCCGTTGCAGAGGCAAGTGGGTGGACAAGTCTCCAGCCTCTGTGTGTTCAGGCTCTAGTCCTGGCATTCTCTGAACGCCCCTCACCATCCCCACCCCCTCACCCCAAACACACACTTAGGTATGACAAGGCAACATGAAATGGAAAACAAAGAAATGACTCAAAAGGGGAAAGTTCAAAGGGGATCTGCCCCCGCTTCTGCCCTTCCTCCAGGCTGTTAACAGGGTCAGGTGGTTCTTCCTGAAGGAATTTCTGCCTCCACATCTGGGGGTTGGCAAAATCCACTAGTTAGACCCTGAGTAGGAGAAGTCAAGTCTCAGAGGCTTTCAGTCAAGGGACACAATCTTCAGCTGTAGCTTGTGCCTGACCCCTTGGTCTGAAGGGTTCTGGGGAGAAAGGAGCGGTCAGAGTTCAGAACCATTGCTCTGTCCCCTGGAGTGAGGGTGAGGGAAACTGGAAGCCTTGCAAAGTGGTAAAGGGGGTGCGGATAATTGTATGTCTCTAAACGCATTGCTATACTTAACGTAAAAATCTCCAGTAGTCATTCCACAGGCAATGTAGCGAAACCTTTAAGGACAAGCTTAAGAAGGATTAATTTACAAGGCCCCAACAACTAGAAACCTCTAAAATAACTGGAAATGGAAAATGATGCTCAAAATCACAGAGTTTAAGAGCTGGCGAGGCCCTCAAAGGTCATCTGAGCCGGATTCTCAAATGCTGATTCATGGGAAAATTTCTGCTGGTCCATAATGAAAATAATTAGGACAATTTTTTGAGTCTTTCCATATCACAAATTGTGTCCATTTAAAATGACTTATGTGGGCCAGGCACGGTGGCTTACGCCTGTAATCCTAGCACTCTGGGAGGCAGAGGCGAGTGGATTGCCTGAGCTTAGGAGTTCTAGCTTGAGCAAGAGCAAGAGCAAGACCTCGTCTCTACTAAAAATAGAAAAATTAGCTGGGCATTGTGGTGGGCAGCTACTTGGGGGGCTAAGGCAAGATCATTTGAGCCCAAGAATTTGAGGTTGCTTTGAGCTATGACACCACAGCACTCTACCCAGCATGATGGTGAGTGAGACTCTGTGTCTAAAAAAAAAAAAAAAAGAGGGTGGTGCCTGTGGCTCAAAGGAGTAGGGCACTGGCTACATACACCAGAGTAGGGCATTCAAACCCACTCCTGGCCAAAAAGTACAAAAAAAAAAAAAATCAACTTGTCTTTTATTCCAGGATTATAGTCCTAATTTTTTGGTGTTGAAATATTTCTTCTGTTACAGAATAATATTATTTTACATGGTAGTTTTTTCTAATTTTTGCATATGGGCTTTTGAAAATCTCTACCTATAAAAACAAAAAATGGACAATTCTACATTGTCCCTCAAGTTTCTGAAATTTTATTATTCCCTGAAATCCAAAATCTAGAAACCACTCCTCATGTTCAACCACCATATATAACATATTAAGAAACTGATTCCTAAAAACTGACATAATGTTTTTCAAACTTTGAGAATATATCTGAACATGGAAGCTTGCTTTGAGAAACGGGAAGAAAAAACAACTCCTTCAAGCAAAATGAGCCTGTTTCTCATTGTTATCTGAAGATAGCATTTCTACAGATGTTATTAATAATGAAAGTAATCTAAAAGATATAAAGTGGAGTAGTAGAAAAAACTCTGAAATGAAAACAGCATGCTGGGGTTTGGGTCTTGGGAAGGTTTGTAATCTAAGCCAATTCATTTCACTTGCCTGGTCCTCAGTTTCCCTATCTGTCAAATGAGGGAGTGGGGGCAAGTTCATTTCCAAGGCCATTTTCTACTTAAATGTTCAGTTAATTTGAGACAGCATGGTTAGTGGCAGAAACTAAGAGACTGGTAGACGAGACTGCCCAGTTTGAATACATTTTGAAGACTAGCATTTACCAAACCACACAAAGGAGGAAGACTGCCGAAGGACACAACTGATGCAGACATAAGGACATGGAGGTCAAGGTGAGGCCAGAGACCAGGGGGAAATCCATATGACTGAAGAGATAGATAGAGGAGAAGGCGGACTATGGGGATGGAACAGGAGGGTCCAGGCCGTCAAGGGCCTGCTTGTGATGCTCACGTTTGGATAGGATCCTACGCAGGGTAGGGTACGTGATCACATTCACTTCTCTGCTAGGTCACTTTAGGTTACAAACAGCAGTTAATGTGGGTGAAAGACTGAGAAGGAGGTCAAGAAACCACTTCAGCGGCACTTTGAGGTCTCATGGAGAAGCAGAATGTCAGTCAGGACACAGCGACAGCACTAGGAAATTTAAATTCAGTCTTTAGATTCTAGATGATGCCATTTTGCCAACTGCCCTCTTTCAACAATTTCCTAATTCAGGTGTCTAGAACTTGAATGAAAGACGTGTAAGAAATATTTTCAAATTGGCTTTCATACGTAAATTCAAATATTCATTATTTAATGACTGACAGACTGCTGATCTAAACCAGAGATTGTTCTAGGGCCAGAGAGAAGTCAGCACTAGTGATGGAGGGAAATCCTTTGACTATACCATCTAAATGCTGGAATGTTGGTCCTTCATAGCACGGCATGAAAGGCCTGGGTAATATGTTTTAAAATAATAATGATAGAACTATTTTCTTTATTTTCTGGTTAGTAAGCATTGTGGCTTATAAAGACTTGGAATCACTCTGTGAGCTGATATACTTCTCATTTTTATAGTCTTATAAAATGATTTTTAAAACTAAGTGAACTTTAAGAGCTTGAGAAAGAAATATGTGGTCTGTATTGGGCCTTTAAAGGTAAGTTTCATAGGCTTTAAAGGAAAACACTCTCTGCTAGGCACCTGTAGCTCAACAGCTAAGGTGCTAGCCACACACACAGGAGCTGACAGGTTCAAATCCAGTCCACGCCCACCAAACAACAGTGACAACTACAACCAAAAAAATAGACAGGTGTTGTGGTAGGCACCTGTAGTCCCAGCTGCTTGGGAGGCTGAGGTAAGAGAATCGCTTATGCCCAAGAATTGGAGATTGCTGTGAGCTGTGACGCCACAGCACTCTACCCAGGGCAACAGCTTGAGACTCTGTCTCAAAAATAAGTAAATAAAGGAAAACACTCTGTGAAAAATGATAATTTAGTCTAATTTCTCAAACAAAGACACACATTTGGTAGATTGCTTTCTAGTGGTGGTTACTATAATGAAAATGAGTATAACAGAATATCAGTAGAATCAGTAACAGAATTGTTACTTCTAACAATTGCTGTGTATAGACACCACAGTACTAGCCTGTGTGTCCACTTGATGCAAGTTTTCTAGAGACTATTTGATGACATGAAAACCTTATAAATGATCACTAACTTGGACTTAGAAACTCTACCTCTAGAAATGATATCAGAGGGATCCTAAGCCAATATGTTTCAAGATTGATATCCAAGGATATTTATAATAGCATTATTTCTATTAGATCTGAACTAAAAACTGAAAAGTCCAATTTTAGGGAACTTGTCAAAATGATGGTATAACCATACGATGAATATTAAGAAGTTATAAATACGCTGTTTTCACAAAATATTTAATGTCATGGAAAAATAAGCATAATGTAACTATTTGAGAAAAGGACATAAAACTGAACACAGGGCTTGGCGCTTGGTGCTCAGTGGCTAGGGTGGCAGTCACATTCACTGGAGCTGGTAGGTTTGAACCCAGCCTGGGCCTGCCAAACAA
>CAUYQV010145028.1:0-29874 GCA_963574575.1 Galagoides demidoff | reverse complement strand
GCCAAACAACAATGATGGCTGCAACCAAAAAATGGCCAGGCATTGTGGCGGGCGCCTGTGGTCCCGGCTACTTGGGAGGCGGAGGCAGGAGACTCGCTTGAGCCCAGGAGTTGGAGGTTGCTATGAGCTGTGATGCCATGGCACTCTACCTAGGGGGATAGCTTGAGGTTCTGTCTCAAAAAAACAAAACAAAACAAAACAAACAAACAAACAAAAAATAGTATCATTGCTAAATGAAATAGAAAAAATTTGAATTTTTTTTGTCAATGGACAGCTGATGACTGTTTTATAAATTCCCATGGACTTCCCTGCTTTGTACTATTCATGCAGATCTATAAGAAATGATACCTCAATTCTACCATTTTGAAAGTTTTTTTTTTTTTAAACATTCGTGGTAACAGTATTTTGGTTTTAAAATTTGTCTTTAAATAATTTACAGCATGTCTTTGCCAGTTTTATGAGCTTACTGTTTTGTGATATATTGAATTATTCTATTGTTGAACACAAGGAAATATGTTGGTAGACTAGACATAGTGGTAAATCATTTGTGAGTAAATTGATGAAGCCAATTTGTAATACTTAGGTTGAATGGTACAGATCCTTCCCCTTTATATTTGATATTTTATCTGCTTTTTAATTCATGGAAGCATCATTGACAAAACTAGTAGGTATGCATTAAAATTATGGTATATACAACTTTCATATTTGATATTCTAAATATGATCTAATTACCATTAATATGAGTGCAACAAATATTGATTAATATGAATAAGATGTATTATTACTTAACCATTAGGAGAAATATCACCTCAATAATATGATTGTCTGATATAGGGAATGAATTCTACAAATTCCGAACAAAACAAATACTAATAGTAATAATAACATACAGTGTGCTTAATATGTCTTAGCATTTATATGTTTTTCACTCATTTAATACTAACAACTACCATAAGAGGTAAATATGTAATTCTAATTTTACATATGAAGAAACTGAGTCAAAGAGATATTAAGTAATTTGCACAAAGTCATACATATTTGGAGAAAAAAATAGGATGACCAGTTCCTGAGTTCATGGTCATTAGGCCAATTCACATACACAATTAATTAAATGTAGAATGTATGATAAATTGAATTCATATTGAAACACTATTGTATTTTGTTGAGGATTTTTAGATTTATGTTCATAAAGAATTTTTTCTTAATTTTTTTTCTGGTACAGTCTGTGTCCAGTTTTGGCATCGAGTTAGTTATAAAGTATATCCTCTTTTTTTACATTGGAAAGATACTATATAGAATTTATATTATTTCTTCATTAGATGTTTAATACAATTAATTAGTAAGACCATTTATTCCTGGCAATTTCTTTTTTTATAAATTGTCAACAAATTAAATTTTGTTAATGACTAAATGACAATTTATTTCTCATTAAGTGAATTTTGGTACTTTGCTGCTTTAGAGAAATTATTCTCTTTCATGTAAACTGTCAAATTTATGGGCTTAGGGCTGTCAGTAATCTTCAATTGTTACCCTTTTAATATCCATAAAGACTATAGTGATAATCCCACCTTCATTTCCTATAGGAGTAATTAGTTTCCTCTCTATTTTGTTATTTGTATATCTGACTAAAAGTCCATAAATTTTATTAATCCTTTCAAAAGAATCAACTTTGGGGGATATTACATTGGTGGGTGTCTGTTTCACTGTTCCATGTATAATAAAGGCCTGAGTACTTCTGAGTACTTCCTGCAGGGAAGGTCTAGGTTTCACAAATTCCATCAGTAGTTGCTTATCTATAAAAGGCTTCATTTCTCCCCTATACAGAAAAGATAGTTTTTCAGGATACAAGATTCTAGGCTGGCCATTATTCTGTCTTAGAAGATTGAGGATGGATCCTCAATCCCTTCTGCCTTGTAGGGTTTCAGTTGAGATGTCTGCCATTAGTCTGAGACGATTTCCTTTGTATGTTACTTGCTGATTTTACCTTACTGTTGAGAGGATGGGCTCTCTCATTTTTATTTTGGCCAGCTTAATGATTATGTGTTGTGGTAATTTCTTCTTAACAATCAATTTTTCAGGTTTCCTTTGTGCTTCTTGCATCTGGGTATCTAGATTTCTATAAGGTCAGGAAAAATTTCCCAAATACTTACCTGGGAATTTGTAGCCTTAAACACCAACATCTAAGAGACAGAAAAAAAATACAAATAAATAATTTCATAGGGATTAATTTAGGCAAAGAATTCATGAAGGAGACCCCAAAAGCAATAATGGCAACAAAAGTACATAATTGGGTCCTGATCAAATTAAAAAGCTGCTAAACAGCCAAAGGCATAATCAAAAGAGCAAATAGAGAACCCACAGAATGAGGGAAAATATTCCCATGCTATGCTACTGATAAAGGACTAATAACCAGAATCAACAAAGAACTCAAGCAATCAGAACAACCAAACAACCTCATTAAAAGTGGGCAAAGACACAAACAGAAACTTTTCACATGAAGATATACTCCCAGCCAACAAACACAGGAAAAATTGCTCTACATCTCTACTTGTTAGGGACATGCAAATCAAAACTACAATGAGATGTCAACTAACTCCAAAAGAATGGCTCATATTGAAAAAGTCTCAGGGAAATTTATCACATTAGCTATCTGCTTTCAAAAAGCAGAAAGAGAGCATATCTACAAACTCATGAACCATCTTTTGGAATTGGAAAAAGAAGAACAATCTAAGCCCAAACCCAGCAGAAGAAAAGAAATAAGGAAAATTAAATTAGAGATTAATAAAATTAAAAACAAACAAGAAAAATCATTCAGAAAATTAACTAAAGAAAAAGTAGTTTTCCTGAAAAAATAAATAAATAAAATAAGTAGTTTTCCTTAAAATAAATAAATAAAATACTTTGGCCAGTAAACTAGAAACAGAAAAGTAAAATTTCTAATAACCTCAATCAGAAATGATAAAGGGGAAATAGTAGCAGATGCTACAGAGATAAAAGAGGTCAACTCTGAGCCCTACAAGAAACTCTATGCTCCAAATTTGACAATGTGGAGGAAATGGATCAATACCTGGAATCTCACCCTCTCCCTAGACATAACCAAGAAGAGATAGAGATCTCCTACAGAGACACATTTCAAAAACTGAGATTGAAGAAAAAATTTAAAAAAATCTCCTGACAAAAAAATCCCCTGGTCCAGATGGCTTCACACCAGAATTCTATTAGACATTTAAAGAAGAACTTATACCTATGCTTCAGAAACTATTCCAAAAATCGAGAAGGAAGGAATCCTCCCCCAACATGTTCTATGAAGCAAACATCACCCTGTACCAAAGCCAGGAAAAGAGCAAATTGAAAAGAACTTCAGACCACTAATGAATATAGATGCAACAATTCTCAATAAAATATTAGCCAATAGATTACAGCTACATGTTAAAAAAAAAATCATTCATTATAATCAAGTAGGTTTCATCCCAGGGATACAAGGGTGGTTTAACATACGGAAGTCCATAAACTTTATTCACCATATCAAAAGAAGCAAAAACAAAGATGACATAATCCTCTCAATAGATGTGGAAAAAGCATTTGATGAAATTCAGTATCCTTTTCTAATGAGAACACTTATGAATTTTGGCATAGTTGACACATTTCTTAATCTGATTGAAGCCATCTATAACAAACCAGAAGTTAATATTATACAGAATGGAGTAAAACTGAAAGCTTTTGCACTTAGAGCTGGAACCAGACGAGGTTGTCCTCTATTGCCATTTCTATTCAACATAGTGCTGAAAGTTCTAGCCAACACAATCAGGAAAAGAAGGAAATAAGAGCATCCAAATGGGAGCAGAGGAGGTCAAACTCTTGCTCTTTGCCAATGATATGATCTTATACTTAGAGAACCACAAAGACTCAACCACAAGACTATTGGAAGTGATCAAAAAATACAGCAATGATTTTATAGAGGATATAAAATCAATGCCAATAACAGCCAAGATGAGCAGTTAATCAAGGACACACTTCCTTTCACAGTAGCTTCAATAATCAAAATGTAATACCTCGGAATATGCATAACAAAAGAGGTAAAGGACCTCTACAAAGAAAATTATGAAACCCTCAGAACAGAAATAGCAGAAGATATTAACAAATGGAAGAACATAATGCTCATGGATGGGAAGAATCAACATTGTCAAAATATCTATACTACCCAAAGCCATCTACAGATTCAATGCAATTCCCATTAAAATACCATCATACTTTCACGATTGGAAAAAATAATTCTTTGTTTGGTATGGAACCAGAAAAAAACCTGTATGGCCACAACAATTCTTAGTAATAAAAACAAAGCTGATGGTATCTGATAGTATATCAGACTTTTGGGTATCCTACAAGGCCATAGTGATCAAAACAGCATGCTATTGGCACAAAAATAGAGACATTGACATTTGGAACCTAATAGAAAACCACGAGATGAAACTAACATCTTATAGCTGCCTGATCTTTGATAAAAGAAACAAGAACATACACTGGGAAAAGGAATCCCTCTTTAATAAATGGCGTTTGGAGAACTGGATAACCACATGTAAATGACTGAAACTGGACCTGCATTCTCACCACTTACAAAAATTGATTCAAGATGGAAAAATGATTTAAATTTAAGGCATCAAGTAAAAATCCTCAAAGAAAGTGTGGGGAAAACACTTGAAGATATCAGCCTGGGGAAAGATGTTATGATCTTTATGTTTCAATTCCACAGCAATTGCAAAAATAACAAAAATGAACAAATGGGACTTAATTAGACTGAAAAGCTTCTGTACTGGTAAGGAAACAACAACCAAAGCAAATAGATGACCTTCAGAATGGGAAAATATATTTGCATATTATGAAGGGAACAAAAGCTTGATAATTAGGTTCTACAGAGAACTCAAATTAATCAGCACAAAAAGACCCAACAACCCCGTAGATGCCTAGGCAAGAGACATGAACAGAACCTTTTCTAAAGAAGACAGATGAATGGCTAACAAACATATGAAAAAAATGCTCATTATTCCTAAACATCAGAAAAATGCAAAGCAAAACTACCCTGAGATATCACCTAACTCCAGTGAAAATGGCCTACGTCACAAAGTCTAAAAGGTGCAGATGCTGGTGTGGATGTGGAGTTAAGGGAATTCTTTTACACTGCTGGTGGGCCTCCAACCTTTTTGAAAGGAAATAAAACTCAAACTATTGCAGATGCCTGCAATTCCATTACTAGGCATCTACCCAGCAGGAAAAAAAAAATATCATTTTATCATAAGGAGATTTGCACTAGAATGTACCACAGCTCAATTTGCAATCACCAAAATGTGGAAACAAACTAAATGCCCACCAATCCAGGAATGGATTAACAAGTTATGGTGTATGTACACCATGGGATACTATTTAGCCATTAAAAAAATGGAGACTTTACATCTTTTGTGTTAACCTCAATGTAGATGGAGCACATTCTTCTTAGTAAAGCATCACAAGAATGGACATGCTGAACTACTACAAGGGCTAGGGTAGGAAGATGAGGGAGCAAGGAGAGGGGAGAAGGGAGGAGGATGGGGGTCATGGTGTTATGCACACCTCTTTGGGGTGGGACACAATTATAAGAGAGGCTTTACCTAACCAATGCAATCAGTGTAACCTAATTCTTTGTACAGTCATTGAATCTCCCCTGTCTCACAAAAAAGTCCCAGAGCAACAAATGCTGGCATGGTTGTAGAGAGAAAAGAACTCTCATACATTGTTGGTAGCACTGCAAACTAGTGCCACCTCTATGGAAAATCATACTAAGATACCTCAAAAAACTTAAAGTAGCTCTATCATTTGATCCAGCATTCCCACTGCTGGGTATAGACCCAGAGGAAAAAAGATCACTTCATAAAAAGGATCCCTGCACATGAATGTTTATGGCAGCAGACTTTACAAATACAAAAATGTGGAAACAACCTAAGTGCCCTCCAATACACGCATGGGTTAATAAATGTGGTTCATGCATATGAAGGAGTACTACTTAGCCATAGAAAATGATGGTATCTAGTATCTTTTGTGACAACCTGCATGGAACTAGAAACCATTCTTCTAATGGTTTCTAAACATCACAAGAGTAGAGAAAGAAACACACAAACTCAATACCAAACTGGAACTAATTGATCAACACTTAAGTTCACACACGGAAGTAAATCTCAATGAAAATCAGGCTGGGGGGAGTAGGGGGATGGGTTAAATGTTATTTACAGTGCACACTAGCTGGGTAAAATGTGCACTTGTAACTTTTATTCAAAGTATAAATAAAACACATGTACCCCCTAATATTCTGAAATAAAAATGAACTTAAATATCAAGTATATACATATTAATCTAATAATATCAAACACTGTTGCAAATGGAATATACAGAAAAATACTTTATAGTGAAGCAGTGTGATACAGCAAGATCAAGTCTGAGTTCACATTTTTGCTCTACTGCCCATTGGCTGTAAGAACTTCAGGAAAATTAGCTCATCTCCCTGTTTCCTAACAGACTTAGTAAGTATTCTTAAAAATGATCCTTATTTTTCAATCATTAAATGTGCTACGACCTTTATAGTTTTTTAAATGTCCTGGCACATAGGAGACTCTTGAGGATGGTCTGCTATTATATGCTATAACATTAGTTACTCAAAATTGTCCATATAGTAACAAAATCGCTATTATTGGATGGTCCCCTTTTCCCACAGAGGAAGAAAAACGTTTAAACAACAGAGTTTATAATTGACCAAACTGGACATTCCCGTCTCAATTTGTTGTTCTACATTTATCAACATATAAATTGTGCTACATTGCACCATTTCCAAATGTTTATGGAATTTTAGAGCAAGACATAGCAATGTGCAAAGAACTCTGGAGAATATAAAATAAAATCCTGGTACACTGGTTCATCATGTCATGTTTATTATGAAAAACCAGCAAAAACCACCCTCGAGTGTCTGATAAAAAGATTATGGGTTAAACAAATCATGAGGATTAATAGCCTAAAGCACATGCATTCTCATGAGCCTTGGCTACATATACAATATTAGTAATTGAATATGGGAATCTATTTATATAGAATATTTCTAGGAAGCAGGATCTAAGTGCTGGTGTGTGTAGTAGATACTATAATTTAGCACTGTCAAGATCCTTTTAGTTAATGTATTAAAAAGATAAAATATATTTATTGACAATCTATTTCATATAAGTTCTAAGCTAAGCCCTGATTAAATAATTAAATTTTGTTTGAAACATTACTCAAAATTCAACTTGGTGCTTTGAGGAAGGTCTCTCTCCCATTGGTTTATGGGGGGTGCAGCCAGTTGACAGCTTTCAGCTGTCAGGCCCATCTGGGTGGCAGAGAACTGCAGAGACCTGCTTGGTCCTTCTCTTGGGAGGGAAGCTCACGACCAGTGATTGAGGTGGGGAATCAGATTCAGGGCAAATCTGATGAGACATTTTCAATCCTGAGCTCCCTGTGGCCTTCCCACTGAAGCCTAACTTCTGTTTCTCCGGTCTTGTTTTAATCTCTTTGCTTTCACTGGGGTTGACCCCAAGGATACTTCTGAGTATAAGCCCTGCATTTGCTGTGTGCAATCTGCTCAGAGTCTGAACTCTACTCATGGCAGAGCATGTGGAGGGAGACTTTGCTGACACCTTAGCACTTCCCTCTTAGACAGAAAACTCCAAGACTTTCCCCTGGATACACTGAGTTGAGTGTTTGCTAAGAAATAGTTCTCTTGGAAGTTAATAATATTTTTCACATAGCCTTTTCCATCCTAGAATTTGGAGACCTGATATCTTAGAAACTCTCTACCTTTTAACTTCTACAGAGACTTCAGTAAATCTTCTATTTTTAGGAAAGCACTAACAGAAAATAAACTTTAAATTATATATGGGCCTCATTAAAAAATTACAAGGGTTACTAGGACAAACTAGGTTATCATGGTATCAGCACAAACTTTAGATAAGTAAATGCCTAGCTCTTAGAGTAGGTATCCCAGACAAAATTGTATGTTCAGTTTCTGGACTTAGCATGAAGCACCATAGTAAATAGTGCTGTTGTGAAGGAGAGAAGGTATTTGGAAGAAAACTTCAGCATATCGTCACCTAGATACCAGTCAGGATGGGCCAGTGTTTCAAATTTTATGATCTTGACCTTATACTGTGATGTATCTCTAAATGGGAGGTTGACATTCACTCTGGGGATTTCCTGTCTGTGAAGATAAAAGCTCCAGATGTAAAAATGTGTGAGATAATCTTGCACAGCTTATAAATCTGCAATGGTGAAAACCACAGGATTTTCTTTCCTTCCTTTTTCTTTCCTAGAGGCTTATGAGAACCTTTAACTTCCCACTTACCCTATAAACCTCAGTTTTTCTCACACTGTAATGCCGTATTTGCTGTGGAGCTGAGCAAGTTCGTCCGAGCAAATGCTTTCACTGCACAGTGTTGCTTCCACTGTTTTTTGCTATGTAATTTCTTAGGTCAAGGAAATTTGCCTCTCAGGGAAGGATTTCCCTACCCATTTTTTTTTTGCCCCCAACCAGGAGAATTGCTCTTAATAAAATCTTAACCTGAAACTATATTTATGGCTTTTGGAGGCTAGAGGTGATTGAATATTACCTACCCATGTCTAGTACACATTATACTTGAAAGTTAGAATCTCACAAGTGTAATGTGGTGTGTATGAAATGAAATCTTTGTTCAAATATTAAGTTTTCCATCATTCTTCTAAGCTGAATTTGTTAGGGCTGGAGCTTGCAACCTTCTATGTGTAAGAACTTCTACCTACCCAATGCCCAACCTCTATGGATTGCAAAGACTCACGAAAAAGATACTAAATGGTTTGTTGGCCAAAACTGAAGTCTGAAGCTACCTTCTCAGACTGCTATACTTAAAAACCAACCACACAACTACAAAACTGTGAGAGGTCACATCATAAATCCCTGGGAATTATCCAGAAAACAAACACAAGCACACACGCACACATATTTCTACTAGCCTCAGACAAAACATCAATGCAAGTGTCTTATTTTGTGATCCTAAACCTGCCTGCTGAAGTGTAGCACAATTGTGTTCATTAGAAAAAATTTGAACAGTTGCAAGGATGACCTGAATTCTCTTTTTTCTATTGATTATGACATAAGGTTCAAGGGGTACCAATCGGTTATACAAATTTTAGAATCATTTTAAAATAGTATTGGAGGTCACATAAATGGAACCAAATTATTACTGCTTACTGATGATGCTAATTTTTGAGAATATGCCTTATGTCTGTTATGCAAGGAGGTTTGCTATTGCTGTACCTCCAAAGTACTCACAGGCAATGTTAGACGTGTGCCTCAGGGCAGAGCTGGTGCCCAAAGAGGGGGAAAAAGTGACTAAGAGGAACTGTGCTTACCATATTAGTCTTTTCTCTCAGATCTGTCTATGAAATCCCATTCCACCTTTGCTGAGAAGTTAGAGAGAGGACGGAGAGAGGTCAGTGTTTTAGGGAAAGTCATTCCAAATAAAATGGTAGTGGGATAAATATAATTACAGAGTAGAATGTAAATGTGTTTTACATATTATGCTACCATGAAAGTAAAGATGCAACCCCCAAATACAACAAATAGAATTAGACCAGTGATATATGTTAAGGGAGAAAGGTACTAGTACCTTCATAAGTAAAGGTAGAGACCAATCAAATAAGTTGGTTATTAGGTTGACCTAATGAGCAAGAATTAGAAGGAAAAATACCAGTTTAGGGAAAGAAAAAAAGATTGTGTAAGTTAAATTCTTTTCTTTGAAAATGGTGAAATAATAAATAAGAGTTATTATTATTTTACAATTTATTATTATCATCATTATTAAAGAGCTAATTACCAAAAGAAACTACCAGAGGCAGCTGAAAGTAGTTTCTATGGTAAAGTTGGTCTTTTTTTTGACAGGAAAGGGCATAATATAAACTATTCCATACAATGTATGTCTGCCACATTTAGTACTTGAATGAAAAATGGAAAAAACAATTTGCTCAAATTTTATGTAAAATGTAATTCCAATAATGCAAAAGTTTCCTGTCTCCAATTTTATAATCGTATAGTGAAAGGACATTTTTATAGAAATATAAAACGATAGAGTAGGATTCTAACTTTTAATAATCAATTATAAGTTAGCAATTTCTTCTAATGTACTTGTTTATTGCATTCTTTAATTCAATATTAAAAAATATATTTTTAAATTCTCATATCTTGTGCAACTACTTTTCTTTTTATAAGTAATTGCCAGATTTTTGTCTGAAGTATTTTATGGAAGTTTAAGGAACGAATGTATTTAGCTTTGGCCTTATTTATGGGTAAAAACTCAAAATGAGACCATTAGGGATGGTCTCAACTTTCCGAGAACTCCTCTTCATTTTGATATTTCACTGATTCTGAATAGCAAAACGTACTTTACTTATTTCTCATTTTATTAGTCTAATTGTTAGAGTAAAATGACTGTCTGGAACTAATTTCCCTTTTGGAAAACAGTGCACTTGACAATGGGATAGGATTCTCATTTGAAAGCTAGCTATTTTTATTCCCTGATTTAAGAGGTGTGATTGCTCTCTCTAGCAGCCCTGACTCTTTCAAGTAAAATGGATAACATCCCACTGAAACCACCTTAGCATCTGCTGTTGCAAGCTGGGTATTGAGACATAATTATTGATCCTTTTGCTGTTGTTGTTGCCTTGTTTGTTTTAAAGCATGCCTTTTGACTGATCAAGTCACTGTTTCATTAAATACTTGGGCATAAGCATCAAGGAGTTAAAAGGGTTTAGTCAGGGCCCCGTGCATTATTCATATGGGGATTATATACTTTAGGATAAATATGTCTGCCCTTCAGACTTACTCTAATCACCTTTGGGATAAGAGTTTTGTAATAATGCTGGAATGTAAGTGACGTACACCTAATTTATCACAGATTTATGGGCTTAGGGCCCTCACGCCACCATGATCTTAGCATATGTTTGGTCTCTCAAAATAAAGTTTTATTTGTACCACTAAAAGTAAAACTAGTCATAACTTACATTTTCTGGAGAATTTTTATGGTGTAACTCCAGTTTGGTATCCTGACATTTCATAAATTATATTTATAAACTGCATTTACATGTCCTTCATTATGTGTGTTTTACATAGACTAATCATTCTGAACTTTTAGGGGATGCATCTGGTGTAAAAAGAAAATATAATTAAAATTTTAAAATTCTTCACATCAGAGTAAACAGTGGAAACAATGTGAGTATATATTAAAATTGCAGACTGCATGACCAGGATGATACTGGCTGGTGTGCCCAGCAGAGCAGTTGTTATTATTTGCTCACCACAGCCAAAGCAATGCTTCAATAAAGCTCTTTGGTAACCAAATAAATAAATAAATAGAAATAACAATTTCAATAGTACCGAATTGCAATTTAAACAAAATGTACCAATAGAGAACACTTTCATAAATAAGTCCAATTATTTTTCTAAACATTAATTCCCCTGAAATTTCTGATTTACAGCATTATGTAAGGGAAAGTTTCTTTTGACTTCAGTTATTAAATGCAAAATGCTCTACTGTCTTAATTCAAAATGTTGAAGACAGAATATAACTTTACAAAACTATAAACATGTTAACAGTGGACTACAACCCTTGTTTAAAGTATAGAAATGGCATCACCTTATCTAAGAAGCATATCAAAGTGTATCCGATTAGTTTTCAGTGGCTAAATTGATTTATTTATGCTATATTAGCATGTCAAAAAATATAGTTGGATTATTCAGCCAATATGTCTGTGCTTTTGTTTAAAAGATGAAAGCACCAAAGTATAGATTTTTCTCTTCTAGCTGCACATTATGTAGTCAAATAAATTTAATTCACGCTTATTCTGCTATATATTTCTTCTACCCGTTTGGGTTCTAGTTTGGAGAGAGGTGGATACACAACTCGTAAAGGGATTTTTTTTATTTATTTGGTTATTACCTGACATGCACAGAATCATCCTTTTCGTCCATCATCGTGCTGGCTGGCTGGCTTCTATATTGCTGAAAATTGCAAATGATGTCTCTCCTTTACAAATTAATGATATTTTTACCCAACTCCACTTTCAGAGTTTTTATTAACCCTCCGTGACTCTCATTCCCATATATTTAGTGGTGTGTAAAGACTTCAATTATTTTTGGCTACTCAAACTTTTGAACCTTCTGTTCACATTTTGATTGTTTCTCAGAATGCCCTCAAACTAATAAAAAACAAGCAAATGGACAAAGCCCTTTGCTTCCTGTCTTCCTTTGCACTAGGAAGCAGAGATGCCACCTGTGATTTAAGTTATCTTACTCATATAAAATCAGAGATACTATTCCCAGTGACATTATGACAAAGACCAGGAGAAGCATGTTGCTCCTTTCTGCTGTTCCTGGGTAGCAGAGGCAGTGTCCTTGGAGGCCAAGTGGTGGTGGCCTCCCGTTTTCTGACTGCGACTGAGTTACTGCAGCTCTTGGTCTCTCCCCGGCATCGTTATCAACACTGCTCCTGACAGCTCAGCCCACGGTTAGCTTCTCCAGCCCTTATTACTCTACTTAGTGAGCCTAACAAACCCCTTCCTGCTTAGATTAGCCAGGTGGAATGCTCAGTCTGCTCTCAAGGTTGCAGAGGCACAAGAAGGCCGATTATGAAACATGCTGATTATTTTTTACCGGGTGTCACTAATTTCGCTTTGTTTACTTTTCAGAATCTTAATGTTCTGCAGACTTGTCTGGTTTTACAAAACACCACCAAATGGTCTTCCAAAGCAGCTGAAGCTTTTTGCATTCCAACCAGAAATGCCTGAAATGATTGAGAGTTAATACCCGTTGTTCTGCAGCCATAGGGACTGCTTTTTGTTTTGGTTTGTTTGTTTGTTCTTTAAATTTTAATCATTATACAGGCATGTAGTGGGATTGTACTGGTTTTAATTTGCATTCTGTAGTGAGAAAGAATGTTGAGCATCAATTTTTATGCTTATTTGACAGCTATGTATCTTCTTTAATGAGATATGCACTCAGATCTTTCGAACTCTGTTATAATGATTGGGGTTATTTATTTCATTAATGTTGAGTTTTAAATTTTCTTATATTTTGGACATAAGTTTTTTTTTTCAAGGACATGTTTTATAATTATTTTCTTCCAGGCTGTGACTTGACTTTTTATTCTCTTATAAGTGTCTCTCAGCAAAAAAAAAAAAAAAAAAAAAAAAAATTAAATTTAATAAAGTTCAACTAATCAATTTTTTCTTTTTTTTTTTTGAGACAGAGCCTCCAGCTATCCCCCTGGGTAGAGTGCCATGGCATCACAGCTCATAGCAACCTCCAACTCCTGGGCTCAAGCAAGTCTCCTGTCTCCACCTCCCAAGTAGCTGGGACCACAGGCACCTGCCACAACACCTGGCCATTTTTTGGTTGCAGCCATCATTGTTGTTTGGCGGGCCGGAGCTGGTGATTCAAACCTGCCACCTTAGGTGTACGTGGCTGGCGCCTTAGCCGATTGAGCCACAGGTGCCGAGCCAATCAATTTTTTCTTTAACTATTTATGCTTTGAGTATTATGCCTAAAAATGTATCCCTAACCCCAAGATCACGTACATTTTCTCTTACATTTTAATTTTATGTTTTACATATGAGTCTATAATCTATCTTCACTAATTTTATGCAACATAATAAGGTCATTTCTGTTTGTTTTTTGCACATGAATATCCAATCAAGTTGAGATGTTGGAGTGAGTTCTACACTCTATGGCAGTGGAGCTCTTCACATTTTGAGTTATATGTATTTCCCTTTACTGGTCATCTTGTCTCAATTACACCCCTGCAAATTTAGTCGAGTCATTCATTTCTTCTCACAGACATTTTTTCGAAAGGAAAATACAAAAGACTTACTGTATTTGGACATGTGCTACATTATATGTTTCTAATTTCTCACTTGAAATTGTTCAATCACATTTATCTCTCCAAGTCATTACCCATGATATCTCCTCTCACTTCTTCCTCAGAGGGTAAGTCTCTACTTTTACTTTAAGTTATAGCTCAAAAGTTTCCGTCTCTGCGGAATCTTCCAAGATTTACTTCCCTGCCTCAGCAAAAGTATTTCCCCTCTCGCCAGTGTATGCCAGTGACATTTTGTTCATGTCACATTTATATCAGCATAATAACCTTGCCAGATTTCATTACCTTTATCTTTATACAAAGCTATGTCTTTGCACCCATCAACACTACAAAATTAGGAGTCTTTGTGGGGAGTGGGTATGGGTCTTCTTATCATCTTCTATAATATCTAATAGAGTGTTGGGTCCATTTCAATCACTTATTTATTTATTGATAAACCAGGCCAACTAAAAATAAACATAAAAAGTTGGGGTATTTTTACAATAACATCATTTCATAATTACTTTTGTAATTCTTTAAGTCACATAAAACATCCTACATACTTAAGGAACGATTAATAATCAAAACACAATCATTATGATAGAAGAACTAAGGCAAGGAAGCCTGCCGATGAACGTACATACTATTACACACACGCAAATACTCATAATTCACCTGCTCACACATTCTCATCACATTTTGTATCACAAGCAGAACCCGAAACTGTTTTTATTCTGCATATTCTCTATTGGTGACATCTGGCTTGTTACTCGGCTTCACGTCCAGCCCCATCGTCTTATCACAGGTATAGTTTAGATGATTTTCCTTTATTTTCTCCACCTCTTAAACTTACATTTGAACTTTGGTTGTCTATATTTTTATTGAAGAAAAATATATTTGTGTATCATATGTGTGTCATATGTAGTATTAACAACAGTTTTTTAGGAAGATACTGAAATAATTGTGGAGTTAGAAAGAAGTCCTTGGGCAGCATCTGTGGCTCAAAGGACTCGGGCGCTGGCCCTGTATAGCAGAGGTGGCAGGTTCAAACGCAGCCCTGACCAAAAACAGCAAAAAAAAAAAAATTGAAAAAAAAAAAATCATAGGGTTTTGAGGTTCAAAGAAAGATGTTCTTGACCCATGTACTAGAGGATTTCAGCAGGGATGCTCATGAAAGAGGGCATTCTGAGGAGCAGAGGATGGAGTTCTTACTTCAGAGAGGAAGAGAAATTCAGTCTCCAGGTTAACTAAGTAAGGTAATGTGGGTGCTGGTCACTGATGCGTGAAGCTCCTAAGTCAATCTTTGCTTAACAGATGTCCCGTTCAATGCTAATTCTACCAGTTATTCTGAGGAAGCATATTCTAAACTGAAATAAGTTGGGAAGCACTTCATTGATTAGCTCATGGTGAAAGACAATACCTGTCTGCATAGAAAAGTTATCAGATGTTTCCTATGCTCAGGTGATTTGTCATATTTGTTTTGCCAGAATTTTCCAAACTTTTTGTTTTCTTTTCTGGCCCATGGCATACTTGTAGACCACGTAATGAGCACTGGGAAATGTTGTCTTTTCTTACTTTGTCTAATTCTGATCATTTGTCTTTTCCATTTGCCAGCAGATGCTTGGACTGGAATGTTCTTAAATTTGCTTTTCTGTTAATACTGTCCCAGAGGCACACCGAATTTATCTTTCTTTTTTTTTCCTTTTCTCCTGGAGAGTAGTGTTACATCGTGCATTGTAGTCATACTTAATCATAATAGTGCCAAAAGCTGTGCTAAACACGTGCAAAGAAACAGCCCCATGTTATTCTTAGGAGTGTGCCAAATTTGGGTGAATTTCATGTACTTTATTCTGGCACAAGATTTCTGATATATGCAAAACCCCCAATACTGTTTTCTAACATCAAACTTCCAATAATTGTTTCTTATTATAAAAAAGAATATGTAGTCATACAAAATTCAGGTAATTTATCATTCTGCATTTTTGTGCTTACACTTTGAATTGTATTGAAGGTATTCTTTATTATTTGTCCTGGATTTGTGTACTTTCTCTTCACAGAGATCCTTTAAGTCCATTGCGCTGAGATGTCTCTCTTTAGTAACCTCATCTGTTTTTAAAATTACCAATCTTAGTTTCATTGTTTCACCCAGACTAAAAAGAGAATGTGAAAGGGAGACTTTTTCTAACATGTTCGAAAAAGGCTTTATTTTTGTATTTTAGTCTTTTTTTATAAAGGCACTTAGATAATACCCAGGCTAGTAGTTGTCCCCAATATCTGTTTTCCCTCTTCCATTATAAGAATTTAAGCTGGAAATTCAGTCATAATGGAATGATAACTCTATTTCCTAGCCTTTCTTGCATCTAGATGTAGTTACGTGATTCAGGGAAAAAGAACATTATAGGAAACCTCACATATTAGCTGCCAGAGGGTTTCCTTTGCTTTCTTTTTTTCTCCCTTTTTCTAAACTAATGGCTGGAGCTTAGATCCATTTTGAGCTATGAGGAATGCCCACCCTCATGGAAATTGCCAGATTCTTGGTAGGACCCATATGGAGTATGGCACTGCAATGCACCATCTTCTGACTGTGACATGCAAAACAGAGAAAAAATACACTTGCATTTTGAATAGGCTACTTATTTATTTGTTTATTGGGTTTACTAGCACCCAAGCCCAATACTATACATACAGATGGGGATTTATTAGGAAAGTGGAGAAGAGGATCCTATTGGGCCGATAGCTATCCTGCAGGATAAAGTAAATTTCTTATAAGAGTTCAATAGTTTATGTCATACTATGACATTCCTTTGCAAAATTAATGATTTAGAGGAATTATATGAATACTAATGATTTTAAATAAATAAACAAGATTCAATCAAATGTCATGGACAATCCTTTGACTACATACAATATTTAAAACCATAGACTATGGCTCGGCACCTGTGGCTCAAGTGGCTAAGGCGCCAGCCACATACACCTAAGGTGGCGGGTTTGAATCCAGCCCAGGCCGGCCAAAACAACAATGACGGCTGCAACTAAAAACTAGCAAGGCATTGTGGCAGGCGCCTGTGGTCCCAGCTACTTGGGAGGCTAAGGCAGGAGACTCACTTGAGCCCAGGAATTGGAGATTGCAGTAAGCTGTGATGCCATGGCACTCTACCCAGGGGGATAGCTTGAGGCTCTGTCTCAAAACACAAACAAACAAACAACAACAACAACAAAAAACCATAGACTAGGAAATTTAAAATCTAGTTGTACTTCTTACTGATGATTTGTTATATTATCTTCTCTGAACTTCAGTTTTTTTTACATATAATGAAATGAAGAGGGAAACTGTGAGCAGTAAATGAAAGGAAGTGTTTAAAGCATACAAACATTGCCTGACCATGGAATACCCTTAATATTTGTTAGTTCTCTTTACACTCTCTCTAATGAATAAAATATTTTGTACTAAATATTGAAATTTGTATCAAAACAAGGATAACAAAATATGAAAGTATACGAGGTCCAACACTTATGTTTGTGACCTTGCCACCCTGCACTTACACTGGCAGCACTGTGCAAACAACTCAGTACAGTTTCATAATCTTGGTATATCAGTGTTTCGCCACTGGATTAATGTCGGTATGTGGTGCTGTCTTACTGAGTGGCATTCATTATTGTTGTTGTGTTTTTTGTGTGCTGTTGCAAGAATGTCAGTGCTTTATTTAAAACAATGAACAAACAATAAATTTCTTGTTAAACTTGAGAAGAGTGGAAGTGAAATCAGGGACATGTTATAGTCCATATTTTATAGTGTAGTAGTTCTTTGTCCTTCTTTCTGGGGATAATGCTATGAAGAAAATGTCTGCAGACAAATGAATGGAAGAGAAAATGTCACTCATGAAGATAAATTAGGATAATGGGCAGAATCAATGAAAACATTGCAAAAATTCTTCAAATTGCACATCAAAATTTTCAGCTGACTATGAGAATAATAATAGACTGAGTAATCACCAACAGAGAAAGAGTTAGGAAAAAAATCTTAAGTAAACATCTTGGCAAACAATTCATGGTTCTTGTATCATGACCGTGCACCCACCAATTTACAGGGTACTATCTATGAGGGAGATTTTAGCAGGTAAACAAATAACTTTATTAGGATACCCTCCTAGTCACCTGCCCTTGCCTTCAATGAATTTTTTTCTTTATCCAAAGGTAAAGGAAGACATTTTGATGACATTCAGCACATCAATGGTAATATGATGGCAGCTCTGATGGCCATTCCAGAAGAACAATTTCAAAATTGCATTAAAGGGAAGGCACTGACTCGCTTCCCAAGAGGAGTCCATGAAGATGACCGAATTGATATTCACCAATGAGGTATGCAAGCTCATGAATTTAATGGCAGACCTCATAGTTTCCATTTTCAAGAAATCCATAACATATTTGGTGGGAGAAAGCCTATAATTTGTCATCACATATTGCAAAACCCATCCAACTTTCCTGGTCTAGTCTTTTGTCATCCCAAGTTTCTTTTGCCTTGTGAAGCTTTGCTCCTTAGTGACATACAGAGTTACCCTAAGTGGAGAAACATACGTCCCTTAATCATAAGTCAGGTTGTTCTTTCTAAACAATCTGTTATTGAAGGATCATGGATAACCTACTAGAAATAAATGGTAATTTGGAATTTTAGTTGTAGCATTCCATATAGCCTCTCTCTGGAGCTCATGGTCTAATCCTTACCTGTGATTCTTAAATCATGCCGAAATCACCTGTGGTGCATGTTGTACAGTGAGATCCAAGACTTATCAAATTTGAATATCCTGGAGGTAAGACATTTCTATTATATTAATGTGTCAGAATAGTTTCGTATTTAACCAGGTTAGGGAACCAGTGTGCTGGTTTTGACTTGCTTGAGTGAGGTGCACAGAGAGGTCTTTTTTCCTCACTTCTTGGTATTTTACCAATCAGGACCAATAGTTTTAGATACCTTTTCCTTTTCCTGACTTACCTTGCTGTCTCTTTTCCTGTTCTAGGATTAGTACCTGCCTCTGATGGTGTACTTTGCAAGATCCCCTCTGTTAGTGGAAGAACTATTTCTTATTGCATTACAACAATGCACCAACTCACAGGGTCCTGTCTGTGAGGGAGTTTTTAGCCAGTAACCAAATAACTTTATTAGAATACCAGAATATTAATCTCAACATATAGTAACATCAGAAATGTATGATGATAGGTGCATATGCCTAGTATATAGGTAAGAAGGGATAATTTTCCATATTTTATAGTAGTTCTTGCACTTTATCATACATCAGAATCACTTGGATGGTTTATTAATACTCAGTTTGCTGCTCTGCCACAGGAACTTGGGGTGGAATCTAAACATCTGCATTTCTAACAAGTACTGAGGTGCCACTGCTGCTGCTGTGTGTTCAAGTGCTAGGCTTTAAGAATTGCTGACAAATAAGACTGATAAACACATGATCAATGTGTGTCTATAGGTTGTTCAAAAATAGGAAAGACTGCGTTTGTGGTGGTGATCATAAGGCAGGTGAATGGAACTTGTAGACAACTTTTTGATTTGCTTTGAAAAGAAACAAGTGGGTGGAGAAAATTCAAGTAGATAGAACAGTGTGAGGGAAAGTATGATCAGTATGAGTGAAAGCCATGTGCATTTCAGGTATGTGTCAGAGCTGAATGAAGCAGATGAAGTATAATATATACAAAAGGAAAAATTTATGTTTCATGCTAAAGTTGTATAAGATTTAGCAATAACTATGCAGAGTATTAGTATAAATATAGAACACAGAAAACTTGATGGACTTTGAAGTCATATTAGAAAAAATCCCAGTTCTGTCCATTTATAGCTGTCTGATCTTGGGCAAATTGCTTAGTTGTTATGAATCTCAATAACTTCTTAAGTATAATGGATTTGTTTCCCTTGACTATTGGAAAAATTAAATGATAAAGTATGTACATTGACACAACGCCTTGCCAATGTACTCAAAAAATGATAGCTAAATTTATTGCTATATTTTACTATCTTGATAACATGATTTCTCACCCCTGGTCTCTACTTGTGTGGTCAAGGACCAATTGTAAACCAGACAGTCTGGTATTTAAGATTTCATATTATTGTTGTCTACCAGCCAGGCAGTATGTCACTATGAGTTAGTGCTTATTTTTCTTTTAAAAACACTCAATTCACAAATGATTTTCATTTTTTAGATTTCATGACCCAATATTTAAAAAAATATTTTTAAGTCATGAATATATCATAGTTTAATGTCAAAGAAGGTCTCCTCAAATACATCATTCAATTAATTCATGAATTTGGTTAATATAGACCTTGATTTTACAAAAGGGATACATTATTTTAATTGTAGACATTACTTAGCAAATGAAGAAAAATACATGACTTTTGTTACCTTTGTAGTACCAAATGTGCACACAGAAGTTGTAAAGTATCTGAAGAAGGCCTTTCTTTTAAAGGAAAAATTCTATATATTATTATGCAAATGTATTGAGCTTGGCTAATTTTGTCTATTTCTCAAACTAATTCAAATCATTGAAATGAAGGTAATTCTTCTCATTCTCTTTACCTATGCTGGATGTTCATTTCTTTGGGTGAAAATAAAATCAATGTGAAAAATAATTCCCTTTAGAAGATTATCATTCTAGCTTTCTTAGAGGCTTAATTAGAACTTATATTTTGGAAAATGTGATGGAATATTCAACATGAATACTACAAACTCCTGTTGTTCTAGACATAAACAGTGGTCTGCTAGCTCATGTTGACTGAAGATTGTTAAATTTGTAAATGTTTTGAGACCAAGTTGTGAAAATGGCTGTTATTTTAAGATTGTACATCACCTTAGCTTACACTAAAGTAAATTATAATAAATGGGTAAAAATACTCTAAACTCACCAATTTATAGTTATTTTATAGTTATTTTACTAGTATAAGTTTACTGTTATCTAAGTTTTTGAAATAATTCATGTCTATTGTAAATGTGTGGCTGTAGTACTTCCTAGTGGCATTACTATGTAGCTCTTCTCATTTTAGCATTCTGTGGCATCATGTTTGTCTGTTTAACCACAGAATACTTTATCAATTTTTTTTTAGAGGTTATAACTACCAATGTTTTGGGAGATTAATGAGGGAAGGAATTTAAAAGCTTTCATGTTGAATTGACAAACTTAATCCTACTGGTTTTGGTTTAACTTTCTAAGTTCTGATGCCCCAGGAAATTTTGTTTGACCATTTCTAAAGACTGAATTGCTGGATTTATACCATGGTAGAAGACTAGTCAATGGCTACGCATAGTTGGTTAGGAAATCCTAGTCTAATTAGTTTATAAACAGACTTTTAATTACTCCACCTGTGTTTGGTTCCCTCTTCACCATCACTTTCAAGGGACCTGGTAACACTGATTCCTGAGCCTGTAGGGAACTCTTACTATAAATTGCCTCTTGGCTTTCATCACTACTGGATAGGGAATCACTTTCCTCTGATCAGATTAATGAGCTGTTCTTCACCTATGTACTTTTTAGTCAGATTTAGTCCAATTGTATTATTGCTTTTCCCTTTTCGTCTATGCTTCCTTAGTTTATGTTTTTAAACATTAATCTATTACTACTTTAGTTAGGAATGTCAATTTTTTATAACTCTCTAGCTTCATCAGTTACCACAGATAATGTGAAAGCTGGCATTTAGCAATAGTGGTGAACCATTACTGCCTGAGGGGCAAGAAGGAGTGGTTACCAAGCCCCCCCAAATAGTAGCTATATTAGGGTAGGAGAAAGAAATGTCCTTTAGCAGAAAGGAGGTGCAAGGAAAATACACTTTAACTGACCTAGTTCTCTCTTGCTCTCTAGTCTCCTTTTGGTATTTCCATTGTCCAAACTCAAATATAGTCCAAGGGACAAGGAAGCCTGAAGAGACAGTCCCTAAATATCCATATCTTGGGGACAATGACAGGTCACAAACAGGTAACAACTGAGTTTGGAAAGTCAAAATTAAATATCTGCCTGAGAGGTGCATCTGGTTAACCAATAGTTATTTATCATGTTCTGTAATCACAAAGTCTTTGGAAACCAAAGTAAATATCAGGCCCCTTGGCTTGGTTCCTATGGCTCAGTGGCTGGGGCTCTAGCACCAGAGCTGGTGGGTTCGAACCCAGCCCAGGCCTGCCAATGACAATGACAGCTACAATCAAAAAATAGCCGGGCATTGTGGCGGGCACCTGTAGTCCCAGCTACTTGGGTGGCTGAGGCAAGAGAATTAATTAAGCTCAAGAGTTTGAGGTTCCTGTGAGCTGTGATGCCACACCACTTAACCGAGGGTGACATAGTGAAACTCTGTGGCTCAGTGAGTAGGGTGCTGGCCCCATATACTGACAGTGGCAGGTTCAAACCTGGCCCCGGCTGAACTATAACCAAAAAATAGCCAGGCGTTATGGTGGGCGCCTGTAGTCCCAGTTATTCAGGAAGCTGAGGCAAGAGAATTGCTTAAGCCCAGGAGTTGGAGGTTGCTGTGAGCTGTGATGCCACAGCACTCTACCAAGGGTCATAAAGTGAGATATCAGGCCCCACCACTCAGGGAAACTGTGACTTAATGAAACAGATATGAAAGATATTACTACATGATGACAATTAAACATTTAACAAATAGATTCTAGAAGAGTACTGAGATCAATATATTATTAAAAAATTGTAGAAGGAAGAAAAATTCAAAAGTATTAAGAAATATTTAATACTAATTATTAATCACTCCAAATTATTGAAGGTTTTAAGTTTTTGTTTTGTTTTTAGATTGTAAATTTATAAAATATGTTTTAGGAATGCATGTGCTGGTCATTTAGAAATACAATTTTGTAAATACATGTATATCTAATATTGAGTTTTTATTTTTAGTGTTTAATATTTATAATGTGCTTTTAAAAATGTGGTGTAACTAATTTAAATAAAGCATATTTCATACAACATTTAAAATTGTTGCAAACACATAATCATCACAATTTCAGTTCTGAAATTATTTACAGAAGAAATTCTCTAAATAAACTCTACGGAATTATTTATCAAATCTATTTAGTTAGTGTATGTTAAGTCTCCATTAGTTATTTTAGCTAAATGTTGACTTGTTCCTGCAAAATTGAACTCTTTGTGTATTTGTTTAGTTTTTTCCATGGTCAAATAACTGAATAGAATTGATTTTTCCTCTGGGTACAGAAATGAGGAAATTATTCTTTTATTTACTCCAAAAAGATTTTGAATACATACTCAAAACTTTATAACTTTCACATTGTCTGAATTTGCTATTCTGGTGTGCCTAGGTTTTTCTAATGTGTTTCCTGTATAAATAGACTAAGTGTTTAGCTCTGAATTCAGTAGATTAAGTGTATTTTCTCTTTAGTCTTTGTTCAATTCCCAACTATTCGGGAATTTGGGTCTAAGGGACAAGTTGAAGAACAGTCCCTATGAAAGTTGTTATCATCTTGTAGAACTGAAATGTCATTTCAATACACTATACAGAACCTCTATATTACTTTGGTAGAATGATTTCTTTCTTTACTACTGCAGTAGATTTACACTAGAATTTGCATTTCAAGGTATCATGATCTCTAGATCATGACCCCTTTGTAACAACGAAAATACATTGCAGCATTAGGAAGGTTGAGAACCACTGATCTAAAGACACAATAGAATATATAGGGTTTAAACTTTATAAAGTGAAAGGAAACTACTTTTGATGCATGATTAAAACAATGTATTTTGGATTAAAGGCTACAAAATAGCATTTCACCAAGTATATTTTATTATTTTATATATTTCACATACACACAGGTACACACACACACACTTCTAAACACTTCTCATGGAATGATAATATTGTCAGTAACTTACTCTGTTCAGCATAAGGCTTGCCAAGCAGTATCTGATTTGGTGCAGCCAAACCAAGAATTGCCTTGATCTCTAAATGCCAGCTTATCTCCTTCTTGTTTTTCACCAAAAAAAAAAAAAAAGAAGAGTATTGATTATATTATATGCTGGAACTCATCATTGGTCATTTTTATTATCAGAATTTAATTTTGGCAGAAATAACATAGCTGATTAAGCAGAAAATTGCTTTGCATTATAAATCCATGTCTATCTAACCTTAGAAGAATTTAAGATGTTCTCAACCTTAGATTAACCCTATCATTTGGTGACCAGGAAATGTTTACAGAAGACAGTCTGCCTGGAACAAATGCCAATAAACCAGCGATGGTGCTGATGATCAACTGCATAGTTTCTCAACCTCAATATTATTGAAATCTCTGGCTGGAAAATTCGTTGTTGTAGACAGCTAGAGTGCATGTGTTAAGATGGTTAGCAACATCTTTGGTTTCTACTCGGTAACAGATAGCAGCCTCCTTCTTCCAACATATGACAACCAAAAATATCTCCAGATATTGCCAAATGTCCCATGGGTGGCAAAATTACCCTAGTAGAGGACCACCATTCTTATTTTTGGCTAGCATATATGGTTTTCCGGATATAATGCTATTTTTTTTGCTTTTTTTCAGTAAGTTTTGAGAAAGGTAATAAATTTCCTGTGCTTTAAGAAACAAGTGATTGAAATTGTCACATTTTTTTGTAGCACACTTACTGAGAGAAAACATCATCTTATGTTGCCTGTGAAGGAAAAATGTAGCACCCTATAATTCAATGTCTTCATGGCAGCCAGAATGTTATTTAAAAAAAAATTGTATATTATTAGCTCATTATTAGTATAAAAGACTTTTCTTCATGTTTGGAATTTTTAAAATGACATTCATTAATGTGGTTAGATAACTGATTTGGCTTCTCTATTCATGTTCTGTTCACTCTATTCTCCTACTTGTTCAGTGGAGGAATGCACTGTCAGTTTCTCTAATGCACTAACTTCTTTTAACTATCAGAACACCAGCATAAGCCTTTGCTTCCAGCATGAATGAATCCTCAATCACGTATCTTTCCTGCACACAACAATTACCACTAGCTTATTATTACTGCATTAAGAATTTTTAAGATAATCAAGGTCTTGAAGATATCAACTTAATTACCATTTCCTCAGAGAATTTCAACATAAAATTGGTAATATTATTAGTATTACTACTATTATTATTATTTGGATAGGATCATTTTTCCCTCTAGTGTCATTTAAATAATTTTATTAAAATTTTTAGTATATTTAAATGTTATAGGCTTGTCTTCCTTGCTAGAACTACCTTTGAAGAACCAGTGAATTCTCACTGTCTAGCTCTGTGCTAAATGTATTGGAGAAAAATCTGGAAGGTGATCTTTGGTCCTCAGTGTCTTTTCTCATAGCCTCATATTTAGTATTCCAAAATTTATGACTCTTATCTTTATAGTTCAGTATATATGTGAAAATATTTTGGCATGTCTGAATTGTTGAATGTGAAAGAAAAAGTTACAGCACTATTTGTATAAGTCAGAATCTACACATGCAATAATTTTACTGTAAAAGTTCTAAGATTATGATAGATGTTAGCTGCAGATAAATTATTAAGAAAAAGTTAGTGTGAAATAGTGCTTAGAGGGAATAGTAATTGGTTATACTAACCTAGAACCATCTGTCATTTTAGGAAGTTTAGAGTACATAGAGGATTAGAATGACTTGTATTAAGATGGAAATGTCAAGGCTGCCATTATATAGATTAGCTCTAGAACAGGTACTAATAACTTAGACTTGAGTCTATCATTTCCCAAATCATGACTATATAAACACTGGTATATAAAATAACTTGGAAAACCATTTCAAATGATATCATCATCATGGACACTCAGGTCTTGTAATTTTTTACTTTTACCTATAAGCCTAGAAAGGTACCAGTATTTCTTTTTTAGGGGTAGGGTGGGAGGTTGTTTGTTTTTTTGCTTGTTTGTTTTTCTAATACTATGTAATCTAGGTGAGATCTTTTCCATCTTGCTTCTGTCATAAGAGTGTCAACATGGGTAGAGAGACACAAAAACAAATTGTTTGCTATAAATTATACACCTGCAAGATTCACATGTTGAAATTCTAATTGCCAGTGGGATAGTATCAGGAAGTGGGCATTTGGAAAGTAAGTGGGGTCATAAGGATGAAGTCTTCCTAATGGGATTAGTGCCCTTCTCAAACGTATTGTAGAGAATTTCCTTTTCTCTTCAGCCATGTGATGACATAGCAAAAAATATATAGTATATGAATCAGGAAGCAGGTCCTCACTAAATACTAAATTTGCTAGTACCTTGATCATGGACTTCACAGCCTTCAGTACTGTGAGGAATAAACAAATGTTTGGCTAATAAACTACCCTCTCTATAGTATATTTGTTAGAACATTCTGCATGGAATAAGACATCTTTGTTCTTGGTTTGCTCCTAAATTCACCTGGATGAAACTGTCAGTAGAGAGGAAATAAAGGCACATTTGACATCTTATATTGAAATATAAAATATTGACACATAGGCAGACAGTAAAACATGTGTTGAATGAAACAAAAGGAAAAGGATGGAAGAAAGGAAAGGAGAAGTGAATCAGAAGAAAGAAATAATGACTAAATATTTTATCTTGAACATAGATAGACAAAACAACCTCTTAATGACTACTTTTTGGTTGATCATAAACTGAGACATCTCAAGTTCTATTTTTATGTACTTATTTAAAATACTGAAGCCTTGATATCAGATTAAGGTTTGTCATGTTGTAAGAGTATTAGACTTGGTCTAAACATATATAGTGCAGATGAAATCTGGTAAATAAAAAAGATTCATTTATGTTTGGTTTTCATAGATTGAAAATAAAAATTATTACTCATTTCAATTTGTATAATCTTGTTAAATTAAGAAAATTTCAATGGGAGATGATTCGTAAATATCCTCTTCACTGAGAAATGTTGAGTTATTAAAGTCAGCCCTGTATGTTTGAACTTGATAGAGGATAGAAAAATGGAGATTCTTACTGGCCCTTCAATTTACTGCTTATAGATTTATTCATTGTAGCCTTAATTTCTCATGGTCATAGTCTCTCTGTTTCTGGAAGAATCACTGGGATCCTGTTGCATAATTTTAGCTCCACTGGTCTCCCTTCTTACCAGTTGTTTTCACAAATGCGAGGATCTGAAATATTGCCTCAAGTTTCCTTTCCTTGGGATTGTTCTATCCTTCTGTTTTTTCATATGAATTCCCTTATAATTTTGTGAGTGATTTATTTAGAGTTTTGAGGAGAGCTTCGTTTTTTGTTGCGGCTGCAGAGAATGGAAAGGGTGGTTGCTTTCTTAGCAGCAGCTGTGAGAAGGGAGTAAGACTACAAAGAGCACATTATCTCAACTTTGCTTACAGGAATGGTTTTAGAATGCACGGCATGAAGAGAAAGCATTTGTTTCCCACAATTATTTATTATAGGAACCAATCAGCCCACCAGTGCACTGTTACTATGGGCCATCTGCTGGAGACAGAAACAGTTTTGTCACACATAACCCTTATTTATGTCTCATTCCTATCAGGGAATTTTAATGGTAGTTGTCTCTCAACAGGGGATTCTTGGATCATTAGTAGGTTAGGTGTTGTCTAGAGAATACAAAAGGGAGAAAGAACATTCAAATAAAATTATTACCCCCCAAATACTCTCTTTTTTTCCTAAGCTCAATGTGCTCAATTTAATTACAGATGGGATTTGTTGATGGGTGATCAGGAGTCACCAAGATACTAGAGATTAGAATTCACAGTCCCTGAGGTTTCCAGATCATTGTTTAACCTGCTGTGACAAGTCATAGTGTTTCTATATTATTCTATGCACAAGAACAATGGTACACAGTGATGCTGTACTAATGCACAAATGTACAATGTACTAATGTATACTCTGTGTCTGCATGGAGGCGTTAAAAGTTGTAACAAAAATTATCATAGGAATCTGGATAGCTGAATTTGTTTCAAGAAAACAATAATTATTTTTCCTTTTAGAAGTTATCCATTATTGCTGCACTTTGTTTACTCAATTTCTAGAAAGTACTGAGAACATTTCTTTCTTTCCTTCTTTCCCTCAAACTCTTGGGCTCAAGGATCCTCTTGCCTCAGGCTCCTGAGTAGCTAGGACTATACCTGTCTACCATAATATCTGGCTATTTTTTCAGAGATGGGGTCTTGATCTTGCTTGGGTGGGTCTTAAACTGTGAGCTGAAGCAGTACATTCACCTTGGCCTCCCAGAGGGCTGGGATTATAGAAGTGAGCCACTGTGCCCAGGCTTTCAGGACTTTTCTTGAAACATTAATTCTAATATAGAATAAAGTATCTTTGTTTCTGGAGTAGTATAAGAGGCCAGTATTGTCAAAAGATCTGATTTAATACTTCTCTTTTACTTTTGTTTCACAACCTTGAAGAATTCATTTAATCCTTTGGTGTTAAATTTCTTCATCTATGAAGTAAGTACAGAGATATTTGCATAATCTGTACAATAACTATACTATAAGGCTAGTGTAGGTTATAAATACTTTATCAAATGAAACATTGTTATATTAAGGTGAAATGCATTACTTTGTTCAATAGCGATGATCTAATTTTTTCCCTAATTGATGAAAATTTCTGGTTGCATTAAGCTGAAAGTTAGATATAATAGTGATGGTAATCATTGGTGGTATTTGTCATTGGAAACATTGATGGATATTGAATTATGTGCTAATAAAAGAGCTTAGAGTATGTAATATATATTATGGTCTACAGGAGGATAATATTTATCCCTCAAATAAACAAAACATAACATTCTGAATTCATGGTTTTGAATATACTTCTAATATATATGTAGCATATTAAAATATTTTTACAACATAGTTTTATGCCAAGTAAATCAGAAGTCTTGTTTTTATATCACTTGGCAATGTTCAGCAGATTGTTATCCTCCATTGTGGAGAATTTGAAAATGACTTTATGCTGTGAAATTTTGAAAATGTTATTGCTGGCATATGGAATGGATTTTGGTGGTTGAACAAACAGTTGAAATTTTAAATGTAGTCAAAGGGATTCCCTTTATGACCAAAATGCGTGAACATAAACACGTTTCTTTTAAATTTCTGCATATTTTTTCTATAATTTGGTAAGTGGAAAAGGATGCAAAAAACAAATTATAATATATAATAATCTAATGATATTTGAAAGATCTTTACAGAAACCATTCTAAAATGTACCATTACTTATTCAAGTGCTATTTTAAAATGTTTCGCTATTTCTGTCATCTATTTCCTCACTAAAAGGCATTTGTCTTGCAATTGAACTATATTAACATCTTTTGTTTGTGAATGGAAAATATTTTTATGTTGCCAACCAAATGGCCATGTTGTATATGCAGTAAATGTAGGATTGAGGAAAAAAATCACAAAACACAGTTTGGCAAAACATATTGAGCAGTTATTATTCTGACCCACATTCCAATCTATGTTTTGGTGCGGAATGATAATCACATAACTGGAAGTGTAAGTGGGAGGCCTGAGATCCATTCAATTTCAGGCATTTTTCTAGGAACTTGCCACTGCCTATCTTCCATGAAGGCAAATGTCACATCAGGCAACCATGTTGCAGTCTGCGTACATACCTCAAGGTAAACAGGTGTTATGCCCGAAATTTCCCAAGTGGTCCCAAAGAGACAGTCCGAGACATACTCCGATGTAAAAAGCAAGAGGTGAGTTTTATTCAGGCCCCGGGAAGCCTGGACTCTCCTGGCATGCAAGCTGAGTACGAGCCCTATTCAGGCCCGGGCCAAGCCCGAGCCTGGACTCTCCTGACATACACACCAAGGAAGAGTCTCGAACCTGGGGTGGAGGAAGTTTTTATGGGGTACAGAAAGCAAGAAGGGTAGGAGGGTATGAGTACACTTTTCATTGGTGGTTAGTGATTTCACTAGTAAAGTTACATTCTTGATTGGTGGTTGATGATTTCACTAGTAAAG